>WOXC01009839.1:0-177500 GCA_011680675.1 Gymnobelideus leadbeateri | reverse complement strand
TACTTGATTTTCAAAATCCTTCTCGAGTTCCTTCATGCCCTGGGGTCAATTCATATTTCTCTTGGAAGCTTTTGAAGCAGTAGTTTTGACTTTGTTGTCTTCTGGTTTATATTTTGATCATCTTTGTCACCAAAAAGACAATTCTATAGTTTGATTTTGCTTCCTCTGTGTGCTCATGTTGCCAACTAAGTACTTGACTTTTGAGCTCTTTGTCATGGTAGGATACTCTGCTTTCAGAATGAAGAGTGCTGTGTCCCAAATTTTTGGCATTTTGCATAGCTGTGGTCAGAATTTCTTCTAGGCACTTCTCTTAGAACTATGAGAAGAACTACCTCTCCACAGCCTCAACAAGCTCTGCCACACTAGTGCTCTTTCTCGCCCCAGGACCGCAACCCAAGACTGCGTCCCATATCCAAACAGTGTAAAACCAGAGAATCCTGCCTCAGCACTAGCAGAGAGATTTCTGCAAATGCCCGCTGGTTGGCCACTTGCACCTGCCACAATCTGTGGGCCTAGAGCTTTGGCAAGAGGTGCAGTGGCAGCTGCTTCCACTTCCCTGTGAGCTGGGGCTGACCATGCTCTTCTCTCAGTTCCAACAGAATTCTCCCACTGACCTTTAACTTTCTCTGGCATTTATGGATTGAGAAGCCTGGAAACCACCTTAGCTGCCAGTGATTCTATCCCCTGAAGTCTGTTCTGGCCATTTGGTGCCACTGGTCTGGGTAGGCACAGCCCACATGGGACTATGCCTCACTCCCAGCCTGGTGCTATAAAACCCTTCCTGTTGGTTTGCCAGGCTACATTCAATGTGAGATTTATTTCTGTCACTTTTATTGTTATGTAGCTGTAAAATGTGTTTAGAGGTATTTTATGGGTATTTGAGTTGACTGGGGACATGCTCAAGTAAGTTCCTGCTTTTACTCTGCCATCTTGACTCCATCCCCCTGATGAGGGTGTATTTTCTTTTTTTTTTTTTAATAGTATTTATATATATATTTGAAACATTTAATGTTACGACCTTGAATTTCAGATCCATTTCCTTCCTCTCTTGTCACCCATTCCTTCTTGGGATATAAGTAATTCAGTATATGTTGTACATGTCTAGCTATGCAAAACATTATCGTAGTAGATATATTGTACAAGGCTGCTTATAATTCCCTCCCACTCATCCCACCCCCCACCTGGTCCATTCCCTACATGATCCTGTCCCTCTTCTATAGTGGGTACTTCCAACCTCCCCTCACCCCAAGGATGCCCTCCCATCCATCATCCCTCCTCTCATCCCCCTTCCCCCTATCCTGCTGCAGGTTGAGATATCCCATTTAGTATGTATGTCATTTTCTCCCTGAACCAAATTCAATGTGAATGTGGTTTTGCCTTTTTAGCCTTCCTTATTCTCCCCCTCCTTTGCACCCACTTCCCCTACATGAGATAGTTTACCCTACCATGTCTCTCCCCATCTTCTCTTGCCACTTTCCTCTCACCTCATAATTTCATCCTTTGAGTACTCTCCCTTCCCAACAAAATCAACCTATGCTCTCTATCCATATATAACTGTAGCCATATACACACACATTCACATATGTATCCGTATGACCACACCCCCTTCTTCCATTATTTTCATAGTGAGAAAGATATCATCAGTCACAGATATTGCTTTTCCATATAGGAATGTAAATAGTTCAACTTTGATAAGTTCCTTTTGATTTCTTTTCCCTGATTACCTTCTCAGGCATCTCTTACTTCTTGTGTCTGGATGTCAAATTTTCTATTCAACTCTGGTTTTTCCTCAAGAATGCTTGAAAGTCCTCTATTCCACTGAATGACCATATTTTCCCCTGAAACAAAATACTCAGTTTTGCTGGGTAGGTGACCCTTGGGTTCATTCCCAGTTCTTTTGCCCTCTGGAATATCATATTCCATGCCCTTCGATCCCTCAGTGTAGAAGCTGCCAGGGCCTGGGCTATTCTGATTGTGTTTCCACAATATTGACATTGTTTCTTCCTGGCCGCTTGTAGTATTTTCTCCTTGATCTGGGGATTGTGAAACCTGGCTATAATATTTCTGGGAGTTTTCTTTTTGGGATCTTTTTCAGGAGGTGATCTGTGGATTCTTTCAACCTCTATTTTGCCCTCTGGATCTAAAACATCAGGGCAGTTTTCCTTGAGAATTTCTTGAAGGGTGATTTCTAGGTTCTTTCCTTGATCATGGCTTTCAGGTAGTCCAATAATTTTTAAATTGTCTCTCCTGGATCTATTCTCCAGGTCAGTGGTTTTTCCCATGAGATATTTCACATTGCCTTCTAATCTTTCATTTGTTTGGATCTGCTTAACAGCATCTTGATTTCTCATAAAGTCACCAGCTTCCATTTGCTCCAGTCTAACTCTGAAGGAATGAATCTCCTCAGTGAACTTCTGAGATTCTTTTTCCATCTGGCAAATTCGACTTTTTAAGGCATTCTTCTCCTCATTGCCCTTTTGGGCCTCCTTTGCCATTTGAGTGAGTCTATTTTTTAAGGTGTTGTTTTCCTCAGTCAGGCTGTTGACCCTCATTTCATACTTTTCCTGCATCCTTCTCATTTCTCTTTCTAATTTTTCCTCCACTTCTCTTATTTGATTTTTAAAGTCCTTCTTAAGGTCCTCTATGGCCTGCAACCCGCTCATGTTTTCCCCTGGGGCTTCTGGAGCAGGACTTCTGACCTCACAGTCCTTTTCCTGCTCTATGCCCCCAAAATAAGAGTCTAGGGTTGCATTTTTCTGTTTCCTTTGCCTTGGCATGTTGCCACTTAATTGCTTGACTTTTGGGCTTGTTGCCACACCATGGCTTTAAGGCCAGATAGAGGAATTTTCGTCCCAAACGTGTGGGGGGCAACTTCCGTTTCTGGCAAGCTGTAAACCCACCCACAACTTCCACCCTAGATCACAATCCAGATCCAGGGAGGTTAAAGCAAGAGCGATTACCCCCCAAGACTGATCGCTGGATCTCCCCACGATTTGTAGGCTGGAAGCCGGAAATGCCTCTGAAAACTACACAGTGGCGTGTCTCCTCAGCAGCTTCTAGCCCCCAGGGGAGGGAGCTGACGCAGTCCCCAAATACAGGTCCCAAAGTCCATAGGACACTAACCTCTTACTTTGTCCTAGGCAAGTCTATGTTGATAATTCTGGAATCTCCACAGTTCCTGGTGTTCTGGGGTTCCTCCAGCTGGCTGCTGGCCCTGCCGCCCTGGGGCTAAAACCTCGGCTCAAGTGGACCTGGGCTCCTGCGCTCTGCGTGCTGCCTGCTCCCAGACCACTGCGCTGGTCCTTCCTGCAGGGTGCTGGGCTGTCCTCAGCGGGAGGTTAGCTTCTCTGTGTCGTTCTGTGGGTGCTGGGGCTCCAGAAGTTGTTCACAGTCCTTTTTTACATAGTTTGTGGAGAATCTGGGGGCAGAGAGGCTTGGATGAGCTGTTTCTACTCCGCCATCTTGGCTCCGCCCCCCATGAGGGTGTATTTTCAAGATGAAATGTATTTTCTTTTCCAGAATGGTATTTTTTTAATATTCAGAGTCAGATAATTTTATAAAAGATACACATAAGAATGATTACTGATAACTATAAAAATTACATTAATAGTCACATTGTTGTAAGGCAATAAAAAGTGGTAATTACATCTTCAAATAGTCACATACATGTAGCCTTTCTTTCATATCTTGTTATACTGTGTCAAAATTTTCTAGTGCATCTATATACCTTTTAAGTTATCTTTAAATTCAACTGTTTTTTTAAATTTATATATGTACTTCACACTTTTGTTGCCCTTGTTATATTTTATATTGATTTTATTATATCCTTCTTCATTGGGTCTTCTATACCATTCTAAGTTTCTGATTATAGGATTCCAAAGTGTCATCCTCCATCCTGAATTAGAAATTACTGGTTTCAAATTCAAACTAGGGAATATTATGTCATTTGAAACATCAACTTTTTTCCATCCATGACCCTGGGAATATTACTGAATTCCTCTAGCCTTCAAATTGTTTTTTTTTTTTTGCCTCTATATAAAGGGTGATATAATAGATTATATTTAAAATCTTTTCTGGCTCTTTATTTCTGCGATTCCATGCCACGGGTCATTTCTAAAATATTCATAACATTTCTCCTAACTTTTTTGGTCTGCACCAATTCTAGACCAAAAAGAATTATATTGATAAATACAATAACAGAGAACAATGATTGCATCTTTAGCACTACTATTAATGATCTAAGAACCCTTGTTTAAAAACACTCTGTTTTACTATTATCTTCCACTTGCTACATTCATTTAATGAAAATCTATTTAATATATAGAATGTGAATAAAACTGTGCCCAGTGTAACTCCATATGATGACATGAAATAATGTTTGTATGTGTCTGTATATGTACACAGATATAAAGTTGTTTGTGCATATGTGTGTATGTGTTTAAATGTGTCCATATGTGCATCTGTATATGTATATATGACTCCTACTAACAAGGAGCTTACAATATAATAGAAGACATAAAAATAAGCAGGGGCATATTGAATAAAAAGAGAAATGAATGCTAAATGCCTGGAAACATAATGAATGAGTAGTGTTGGAAATAGAATTCACAGTCATGCCTTTGTGGAGCATGCCTTCACAAAATTCTCACTATGCACAAGAACACTATGTTTATTGCTGAGAAATTCAGAAAATTTAAATAATACATGGTCTATGTCTTTATCAAGACTAAATGTAATTGGGGGACATGATACACACTACAAATAGTGATATAATTCTCTGCAAGTCCTAAAGGTATGCCCTTTTGTGTAGGGAAATCCCACAGAAACACACCAGAACAGATTCAAAGCTCTGCTATAACTTAGAGTCTTCTAAAGTTGCTTAGGACAAAGTGGAGATCAGTGATTTATATAGCATTCCAATATCACATATGAATGAGAGATGATACTTGAATTAAGATTTTCTTAATTTTAGACCTCAACTCTGTCCACTACTACATACTGGGTATTACTATCTATTTACTTGCATTTTTACACAAAAATAATAAATTGTAAATCCAAAGTGAAATACAAAATCCTTATTGTGAACTAAAGATAAATGGATAATTAACAACTTCTGATTCAGAAATAGTTATCTATTCAATAAGAAAGTCAATTTAAGAGAGGGAAGGATGCATAAGGATTCTAAGAGTGCACAGCATGAGCATAGATTCAAAAATGAAGGATGATGAAACATGCATTAGGGATGAGAAGTGGTCTAATTTAGTGACATTACATGTGAGTAGTTGGAGATGGACATTGAATGCCAGAGTCATGTCAGATTCACCAAATCACAGATTTAGAGCTGGCAAGGACTTTAAAATAAGTTATTTTTTGAAACTCACTCATTTTATATATGAGATATCTGAGGCCCAAATGAGTGAACAAGGTCACAAATATAGTGCTCTTTCAACTGAATCATCTTTTTTTCTTTTTTTCTCAAATGCTTTATTGACTTCTGATTTACTTCATTCATTTCTGTCAATTTTTGTGTTACAAAATTTCTCCCCATTTTCCCCTACCCAACTCCTCAAAATCGCAGTCCCCCAGGATATCCCCTGCTCTTATTTCCCAATTACGTGTAAAATAGTATCAATAAGAATATATATGTGTGTGTGTGTGTGTGTGTGTGTGTGTGTGTGTGTGTATTTGAATATTTGGTTTTAAAACTTTGAATTCCAAAACCATTGCCTTCCTCCCTTGTCACCCACCCTTACTGGGAAGATAATTCAATATAGGTTGTACATGTGTAGCTAATGCAAAACATTAACATAGGAGATATATATATTTCTATTCCCTTCAACTATTTTCATAGTGAGAATATTTTCATCAGTTACAATTATTGTTTTTCCATGTAGCAATGTTAATACCTCAACTTTTATAACTTCCTTATGATTTCTTTTCCCTGTTTATCTTCTCATGCTTCTTTTGCTTCTTATGTCAGAATGTCAAATTATTTACTCAAGTCTGGTTTTGTCTTCAAGAATACTTGGAAGTCCTCTAATCCATTGAATGACCATATTTTACCCTGAAACATGATACTCAGTTTTGCTGGGTAGGTGATTTTAATCCCAGGCCGTTTGACCTATGGAATATCATATTACAGGCCCTTCAATCCCTCACTGTAGAAGCTGCAAGATCCTGTCTTATCCTGATTGTATTTCCACAAAATTCAAATTGTTTCTTCCTGGCTGCTTACAATATTATCTCCTTCATCTCGAAATTCAGTAAACCTGGCTATAATATGCCTAGGAGTTGTCTTTTTGGGAATTTTTTCAGGTGGTGATCAATGGATTGTTTTCTTTTCTTTTTTTTTTTTTTCAAATGCTTTATTAACATCTGGTTTACATCATTCCTTTCAATCAAATTTTGAGTTACAGTTTTTTTCCCCATTTTCCCTATTCCCACCCCAGAATAGCAGCCTCACAGGACATCCCCTCACCCCTTTTGCTCCCTCCCATATTTTCTCTGATATCCCCTTCAACGTTTTCAGTAGGGCAAGGTGAATCTCCATGACACAATGACTACATACGGTAAGCAATTCATTATATGTTGTAGCTATGCAAAACACTACCAGAGTAGGTATACTGTAAAAGACTAACTATATTTTCCTCCCTCTTATCCCACCTTCCACTTGGTTTATTCCCTTTTCAAAAGTGTGTGCTTTGAACTTCACTACCCACCTTTCCTTCCACTATCCTTTCCATCACCCCCCCCCCCATCCCCTTCCTCCCTACTCTCCTGTAGGGTGGGATATGCTATTTACTATGTATGTCATTCTCTCCCTGATCCAAATTCAATGATAATAAGGTTTTGCCTTTTTGCCTTCCTTTCCTTCCCCTCCATTGTAACCATTTTCCCTTGCTTCTTGTATATGAGATAGTTTACCCCATTCTCTCTCTCCCCATCTTCTCTTGTTATATTCCCCTCTCACATCTTAATTTCACCTTTCAAGTATCATCCCTTCCTATTAAATTTGGCCTGTGCCCTCTATGTATACCTATAAACATATATGCACAAATTCACATATGTATTCATAAGCCCACACACCATTGTCCAAATATTTTCATACAGAGAAAAGTTTCATCAGTTACAGTTATCATTTTCCATGTAGAAATGTAAATAGCTCAATGTAGATAACTTTATTATGATTTCTTTTCCCCGTTTACCTTCTCAAGCATCTGTTCCTTCTTGTATCTGAATGTCAAATTTTCTATTCAACTCTATTTTTTCACCAAGAATGGTTGAAAGTACTTTATTCCAATTAATGATCATATTTTGCCCTGAAATATGATACTCAGTTTTCCTGGGTAGGTGAATCTTGGTTTTAATCCCACCTACTTTGCCCTCAGATATATTGTATTCCTAACCCTTCAAACCCTTATTGGAGAAGCTGCTAGATCCTGAGTTGTTCTGATTGTGTTTCCATAATATTGAAACTGTTTCTGCCTGGCTGCTTCTAATATTTTTGCCTTGATCTGAGAATTCTAAAACCTGGCTATAATATTCCTAGAAGTTTTCTTTTTGGGATCTTTTTTCAGAAGGTGATTGGTGGATTCTTTCAACCTCTATTTTGCCCTCTGCTTCTAAAACATCTGGGCAATTTTCCTGGAGAATTTCTTGAAGGGCGATTTCTAGGTTCTTTCTTTGATCATGGTTGTCAAGTAGTCCAATAATTTTTAAATTATCTCTCCTGGATCTATTTTCCAGCTCAGTGGCTTTTCCCATGAGATATTTCACATTGCCTTCTATTCTTTCATTTGTTTGGATCTGTTTAACAGCATCTTGATTTCTCATAAAGTCACTAGCTTCCATTTGCTTCAGTCTAATTCTGAAGGAATGATTCTGCTCAGTGGGCTTTTGAGATTCTTTTTCATCAGGGAAATTTGGCTTTTTAAGGTATTCTTCTCCTCATTGCCTTTTTGAGGCTATTTTGCCATTTGAGTTAGTATATATTTTTTTCAATTAATTAAATAAATGCTTTATTAACTTCTGGTTTACATCATTCATTTCAACCAGATTTTGATTTACAATTGTTTCCCCATTTTTCCCCTACCCCCCATCCCAGAATAGCAGTCCCACAAGATATCCCCTCATCCAATCTGCTCTCTCCCATATCTTCTCCCATAACCCCTTTGACATTTCCATTAGAGGAAGGTGAATCTCTGTGTCCCAATGCCTGCACATCTTATATCTCAATTACATGCAAAATAGTATTAAAATGCTATATATATATACACACACATATTTATATATACATATATATACATATATATGCATATATATATATATATATATATATATTTGAAACATTTAATTTTAAAACTTCGAAGTTCAGATCCATTCCCTTCCTCCCTTGTCACCTTCCCTTTGGGAAGACAAGCAATTCAGTAAGTGTTGTGCATATATAGCTATGCAAAGCATTAGCATAGAACATATATTGTAAAAGACTACTAATATTTTCTTCCCACCCATCCCACCCCCCACCAGGTCCATTCCCTACTTCTATCCAGTCCCTCTTTGAAAGTGGGTACTTCCACCCTCACCTCCCCCCAGAATGCCCTCCCCTCCATCATGCCCACTCTCATCCTTCTTCCCCCTACTCTCCTGCAGGGAGAGATGCCCCATTTAGTATGTATGTCATTCTCTCCCTGAGCCAAATTCAATGAGAATATGGTTTTCCCTTTTTGCCTTCCTGTTCTTCCCATCCCCTTCAACCACTTCCCTTTGCCTCTTCTACATGAGATAGTTTACCCTACCCTGTCTCTTCCCATCTCCTCTTGCCACATCCCTGGCTCAACTCTTAACTTCACCCCTTAAGAATCATCCCTTCCCACCAAATTCAACTTGTGCTCTCTATCCATGTATGACTGTAAACATATATACACACACACACACACACACACACACACACACACACACACACACATTCATATATGTATCTGTATGCCTATATATCCTTCTTCAATTATTGTCATACTGAGATAGGTTTCATCAGTCACAGTTATTGTTTTTCCATGTAGGAATGTAAATAGCTCAACTTTCATAAGTTCCTTTAGATTTCTTTTCCCTGATTACTTTCTCAAGCATGCCTTACTTCTTATGTCTGAATGTCAAATTTTCTATTCAACTCTGCTTTTTTCTTCAAGAATGCTTGTAAGTCCTCTATTCCACTGAATGACCATATTTTCCCCTGAAACGGGATACTCAGCTTTGCTGGGTAGGTGATTCTTGATTTTAATCCCAGCTCTTTTGACCTCTGGAATATCATATTCCATTCCCTTTGATCCCTCAAGGTAGAAGTTGCCAGGTCCTTTGCTATTCTGATTGTGTTTCCACAATATTGAAATTGTTTCTTCCTGGCAGCTTGTAGTATTTTCTCCTTGAGCTGGGAATTCTGGAACCTGGCTACAATATTCCTAGGGGTTTTCTTTTTGGTATCTTTTTGAGGAGGTGATCTGCGGATTCTTTCAACCTTCATTTCCCCCTCTGGATCTAAAACATCATGGCAATTTTCCTTGAGAATTTCTTGAAGGATGATTACTAGGTTCTTTCTTTGATCATGGTTTTCAGGTAGTCCAATAATTTTTAAATTATCTCTCCTGGATCTATTTCCCAAGTCAGTGGCTTTTCCCATGAGATATTTCACAATGCCTTCTATTCTTTCATTTGTTTGGATCTGTTTAACAGCATATTGATTTCTCATAAAATCATTAGCTTCCATTTGCTCCAGTCTAACTTTGAAGGAATAAATCTTCTCAGTGAGCTTTTGAGATTCTTTTCCCCCCTGGCAAATTGGTCTTTTTAAGGCATTCTTCTCCTCATTGCCCTTTTGAACCTCCTTTGACATTTGAGTTAGTCTAATTTTAAGGTGTTATTTTTCTTAGTCAAGCTGTTGACTCTCATTTCATACTTTTCCTGCATCCTTCTCATTTCTCTTCCCAATTTTTTGTCCACTTCTCTTATTTGGTTTTTGAAATCCTTCTTAAGGTCCTCTATGGCCTGTAACCCACTCATGTTTTCATTTGGGGCTTTTAGTTCAGGATTTCTGACCTCACAGTCTTCCTCCTGTTGCATGCTTCTATACTCTTTGCCCCCAAAATAGGAGTCTAATGTTGCATTTTCTGTTATTTTGTTTCCTTTAGCTAGGCATGTTGCCACTTAATTACATGACTTTTGGGCTTGTTTCCACTGTAGGACTCTGCCACCAGACAGGGGAACTTCCGTCCCAAACACTGGGGTCTTCACAACTTCTGGATGTATTAGTTGGGTGGCTTCTGTGAAGCCTCCACACACTATGGCAAGCTGGATACCCACACCAAGACCTCCACCCCAGACCACAATCCAGATCCAGGGAGGTTAAAGTAAGAGTGATTAACCTCCAAGATTGATTGCTGGATCTCCCTGCAGTTCGCAAGCCAGGAGCTGAAGCTGCCACTGAAGCTGCAAAATGGTGTCTGTGCCTTTTCTCCTCAGCCACTTCTCTCCACCAGGGGAAGAAACAGACTTGTTCCCCAAATACTGGTACCAAAGTTCATAGGGCACTAACCTCTCACTTTGTCCTAGGCATATCTGTGTTGATAATTCTATAATTGCCACATCTGCTTGTGTTTTGTGGTCCCTCCAGCCTGGCTGCTGGCCCTGCCACCCTGGTGCTAAAACTGCAACTCAGGCTGGTCTGGGCTCAGCTCCCAATGCTCTGTGCTAGCCATTCCCTGCTGGGCTACCAAGCTGTCCTCAGTGGGAGGTTATCTTCTCTGTGTCATTCTGTGGGTGCTGAAGCTCCAAAAGTTGTTCAAAATCCACCTTTTAAATGGTTTGGAAGGGGTGTGGGCTGAAGTGCCTTGGAAGTGCTGTTTCTACTCTGCCATTTTGGCTCCACCCCGAGTTAGTCTATTTTTTAAGTTGTTATTTTCTTCAGTCAGGTTGTTGACCCTCATTTCATACTTTTCTTGCATCTTTCTCATTTCTCTTCCCCATTTTTCCTCCACTTCTCTTATCTGCTTCTTAAGGTCCTCTATGGCCTGTAACCAGCTCATATTTTTATTTGGGGCTTTTGGTGCAGTAGTTCTGCCCTACCAGTTCTCCTCCTATTCCAGGCCAGGAACTGAGACTGGAACTGAAGCTGCAATGTGGCAGGTTGTGCTGTGTAACTACTTAGCAACTTCTTGAACCCAGGGAAAGAGGAAGATGTGCTATCCCAAACAGTCCCAAAGTCCACACTGCACTGACTTCTTGCTGTGTCCTAGTCATATATGTGTTTATAATTCTGGAAATGTCACAGCTCCTGGTGTTCTACGGTCCCTCCAGCTGGTTGCTGGTCCAGCCACACTAGGGCTAAAAACTCTGACTCAGGACTCATGTGCTCCTTGGCTCAGCTCCCAGAGCCCTGTACTTGCTACTCCCTGCTGCGATCCCAGGTTGTCCTTAACGGGAGGTTAGATTCTCTGTGTCATTTTGTGTGTTCTGTAGTTCCAGATATTGGTCAGAGTCCCCTTTTAAATAAATTTGTAAGTGGTGGGAGCAGAAGCTGTCCAGAAATGCTGTTACTACTCCTCCATCTTGTCTCTGACCCCCTGGTAAATTCGTTCAACCTCTATTTTGCCTTCTGGTTCGAAAACATCAGGGCAGTTTTCCTTGAGAATTTCTTGGAGGATGATTTCTTGGTTCTTTCTTTCTTAATGGCTTTCAGGTAGTCAAATAAGTTTTAAATTATCTCTCCTGGATCTATTTTCCAGGTCAGTGGTTTTTCCCATGAGATATTTCACATTGCCTTCTATTCTTTCATTTGTTTGGATCTTCTTAATAGCATCTTCAGTTCTCAGAGAGTCAATAGCTTCCCTTTGGTCCATTCCAGATCAGAAGGGAAGATGCTCCTCAGTGAGCCTTTGAGATTCTTTTTTCATCTTGCAAATTTGGCTTTTTAAGGCATGCCTCTCCTCATTGCATTTTTAAGCCTCTTTTGCCATTTCAGTTAGTGTAATTTTTAGGGCATTATTTTCCCCAGTCAGGCTGTTGACTCTTCTTTCATAATTTTCTTGCATCATTTCCACTTCTCTTCCCATTTTTTCCTCCACTTCTCTCATCTGCTTCTTAAGGTCCTCTATGGCTTGTAACCAGCTCATATTTTCATTTGGGGCTTTTGGTGCAAGAGTTCTGATCTCACAGTCCTCTTTTTGTTCCATGCTTTGATCCTCTTTGCCCCCAAAATAGGAATCTAATGTTGTATTTCTCTATTTATTTTGTTTCCTTTGCCTGGACATGTTGCCACTCCATTACTTGACTTTTGGTCTTGTTGCCACAGTAGGATTCTGCCACCAGACAAGGGAGCTTCCATCCCAAATGCTGGGGTTTTCTCAGCTACAGGATGTAATATTTCTGTGCCCTCTCTGAAGCCTTCACATGCTCTGCCAAGCTGGTCACATACCCCAGCACCTCCACCCCAGACCACAATCAAGATCCAGGAATGGTAAAGCAAGAACGATTACCCCCTAGACTGGTTGCCAGGTCCCCCTACAGTTTGCAGGCCAGGATCTGAAGCTGCAACGTGATGCAGAATGTATTGCCTGGCTACTCAGCAGCTTCTTGCCCTGTGGGTAAAACCCAACACCTTCCCATCTATCCGTCCCAAAGTTCACAGGGCACTGGGCTCTCATTTTGTCCTTGGCTTCTATGTGTTGATAATTCTGGAAATGCCACAGCTGTTGGTGTTCTGGAGTCCCTCCAGCTGGCTGCTGCTCAGGCTGCCCTGGGGCTAAAACCTCTGGCTCATTCAGGACTGGGGTCAGCTCCCAGAGTGCTGCTCTGGTTCCTCCCTTCTGAGCTGCCTGGCTGTCTTCAGCAAGAGGTTAGTTCTCTGTGTCATTTTGTGAGTTCTGTAGCTCCAAAGTCTACAGAAATATTGAAATTATTTCTTCCTGGAATCTTCAGAGTCCCCTTTTACATGAATTGCTGAAAGTGGGAGCTGGATCCACTCCAAGATCCTGTTTCTACTCCTGTGTCATAATTTTCTGGAGAGCTATAAAATCCAAGTTAATGACCTGAAATTTCACTTGGTAGAGAAGTAGAAGAGACTTATTTTTAAGACCAGATTTCATTATAAGGAAGATTAGTCTTTCAGTGTTATGAAAGATGGATTAGAAGGTGCAGGAGAATAGAGGTGGAAAGATCTCTTAGGAGGTTATTATAAGACTCCTGGTGGCTGATAATGTGGATTAAAATAGTATAATAAAACCAAGGAAGAGACATGAGAGATATTGAAGAATTATAACTGATAATATTGGTTCCAGTTCAGATGTGAAACCCGCAGATTAAAAAATACAGCAGCCTATCAGACATAATAAACTGGGTGAATAGTAGTACCATGGTTAGAAATAATGAAGTCAGAGAGAAAATATTTGGGGGTAGCATTGGGGGGGTGGGGATATTACTCTTTGTTTTAGACATATTTCTTTTGAAGATGTGATAGTTGGGGCGGCTAGGTGCCGCAGTGAGTAAGAGCATCGGCCTCGGAGTTGGGATGACCCGAGATCGAAACCGGCCTCAGAAAATGAGCACCCACACATAAATAATGACTAGCCATGTAACCTTGAGCAAGTTACTTAACCCCAATTGCTTTAAAAAAAAAAAAGAAGGTGTGATAGTATATCCAGAAGAACATGTTCTCTATGTGAAATCTGGTTCAAGAAGTCTGGAAGTAAATCTAACTAAATATAGATTTGGAAATAACCTTCATATCTGAAAAACCCCCAAAATAATGCAACTGACTGAAATAAACAGAACTGGCAAAATTATATTTGCAATTACAATAATATAATAATAAAGAAGAATAAAAAAAAATTTAAAATTTTATGACCTAGTTTGGCCACAGAAAAGAGATAAGAAAATGTGCTTCTCTAATTTTTTACTAGTAAAGTGGGGTATTGTGGGTCTTCATAGAAGTTTTAATATACTTTCAAACAGGATTGTTGTATCAGATGATTCTGCTAGAATTTGCAGTTAGAATCTTTGTTAAAAGATTTCGTCCACATGGTGGAGAATAGAGGCATAATTTGGAGAAAATCATAAGTAAAGCAAAAAGCATCAATAAAACACACAAAGCAGGCATTTCTAATGTATTGCAGAAGCTAACTGAAGGTAAGAAATATATCAGTGAGGCCATGGAAAAGGTGGAAGGCTATTATATGAACATGCATTTACAAACATCCTCATTTTTTTTTCCTTTGGGAGGAATAAAACATGGCGACTTCCTTCTACTTAGTGGTGGTCCAAGAGAATGAAAGACCAAGTGGGGGCACAGAAGACACTGTAGTCATGACATTTGAAATTGAAACATAGTAATAAAAGTTGCCTTCTAGGACTGTGGGAGAGAAATGCCACCACTGTTGGATGGTATCTAGAAGAGGGATAGATTTCAGAGCACTTGGGTTATGTTCTGGACATAATCAGTATATGCATATCAGTAATGAGATGGAGGAAAGATTAATTCCCTAGCTATCATAATATTTCTTCTCTTCAGGAGTTTGAGGTCTACCTAAAAAAAGAGGTTTCAGTCTTATAACAATTGACATTATTCCTTTCATCAACTATGCCAAGTTGGAATTACTTGGGAAAGAGGTTTTATGAGAAATAGTCAGAAAAAATAGGGTTTCAAACGATAGACAGCTTAGAAATGCTTCCTTTTTGTTCTTAATAGATATTCCTCATCTATTATGTACATATATAAGATATATGTGCATATGTATATATATATATATGTATGTATAAACACATACACTGTTTGGCATGTATGTATGTATGTATGCCAAAGTACTGCAGCTAAGCTACAGGGTGACAAGGTATTTAGAGGGTTGATTTGAAATGTATTACCCAACCTTGAAACGAGGGTGATGTCATATACATACATGCATGTGTATGTGTATATATGCACACACACATCCACATACATCTACATATATACATATTATATATAGGTGTGTTTCTGTGCATAATTCAGAGAAATATTTCAATTTCATTTAATTTTCACTTGGGCTCAGTTGTGTGTATTCCAGTATCAATGAGCACTTTAGTTTTGTAGGGTTTTGTGATCTAAAAGCTTATATGGAGATCTTATATGTGATCTAAAAGCTTATATAGAACAATGTGATGACTGTAGTGGTTAGGAAAGACCACATGATTATTTTGAGATGGCAAATCGGGCTATCTTTTTTTCTCAATTCCTATCTATTTAGCCTCAATTAAATGTAATTCACCTGCAAGTCAACAAGTGCCCCCCATGCCAAAGGATTGATTCTCTTTGTGAATGAAAGATGAACAAAAAATCAACTATTTTTGAAGGCTTATATTGGGTTTGGTGGACTAGATATAAGATTTATTTACAATTTCCATGCATTTATTTATTTTTCTCAAAAATCTGGACCAATTTAAATTTTTTGGGGGGGCGGAAGGCAAGATAATTGGGGTTGTGACTTCCCTAAGGTCACATGACTAGTAAGTGTGTCAAGTGTCTGAGGCCACATTTGAACTCTGATCCTCCTGACTCCAAGGCTGTTGGCACCACCTAGGTGCCCCAAACTATTTACCTTTTTAAAGTACAGATTTCATCTATAATTTTTTTGAAATCTAGCTCTGAAAAAAAAAGATTGCAAAAAAGAAAAATACCATTGTGTTCCAAATCTAGCTACCTGCCTATGCCTTTAAAACCAAATAATTCTAGTTTTTATCGAATGTCCAATGATAACCTCCAGCATAAGCCTCTTTGGCTCAAGTTGCTTAGATTTTAATGCCTTGGAATGAGTATAAATAGCCATTGTTTTCTATTGTGGCCAGAAATCTTGAAGGTCTTCACCTTCCGATCTGTTTTTGTGATGGAAAATTGGGTCATGTTTTGTATCAATTCTAATCTAGCATTTAGTCGTTAAATGGGTATTGCCTCAGATAAATTGAAAACTAGGAAAGAATTTGATTTAGAAAGTGCAATTGTCACCCACTTCATCCTAGGACATTTCCAATAATTTTGGCTTTTGTCTTGCCACTGTACTTCAATGACTCTGAAAGAAAGAGTGAGACTGACAACTTTGCACAACTATGACTTACTTAAATCCAATCCACCTGTAAGTCAAGGCATTATCTTCATGATGCCATTGGTCTTGTTTGATATGAAGGATAAACAATTACAGCAGCAACAACAAAGGGATTACAGTAATTTGTCAACAAGATAAAAAAATGCTGAGAACATGTAATTTATACCAGGAATGCAGTGCTGGTTGAATATTAGGAAAACGATTAGCATCATCAACCATATTAATAAAAAACAATAAAAATCATAATATTATGTCAATAAGTATAGAAGCATTTAAAAAGAGTCATTCTTGTTAAAAACACTAGAGAGAAAAATCATTGGAACCTTTTAAAAATGATATGTAATATTTGTCTATAACTAAGAGTAAGCATTAACTATGATGGGTATACACTTGAAATAATCTTGATAACATCAAGACTGAAGCAAGAATTTCCATTATTCAATTTTATTTTCATTATTCATTATTTCACTAGAAATGCTAGCTAAGAAATAAGACAAGAAAAAGAAAGTGAAAGAATAAAAATAGGCAATGAGGAAACACAAGTATCATTCTTTTCAGATAATGTGATGTTATACACATAAAGCATTAGTATTTCCATATACTATCAACAAAACCCCGCAGCAAGCAATAGGAATAAAAATTCCATTAAAATAATGGCAGACAAAATGGATAATTTTGATTACATTGAATTTTTAAAATGCATAAACAAAACCAATGCGACTAACATTAGGAGAGCAGCAAGGTGGGAAACAATTTTTACTGTCAGTGTTTTTGATAAAGGCTTCATTTCTAAAATAGAGAACTGAGTCAAATTCATAAGAATATACATCATTCCTCAATTGATACTATGAACAGGCAGTTTTCAGATGAAGAAATTAAAACTATCTGTAATCATATGAAAAATGCTCTAAATATGTATTATTTAGAGAAATGAAAATTAAGAAAATTCTGAGGTACCACCTTATAATCATCAGCTTAGCTAATATGACAGAAAAGGAAAATGATAAATATTGGATAGTATGCGGTAAAACTGGGAAACTAATGCATTGTTGGTGGAATTGGGAACTGATCCAGTCATTCTGGAGAGCAATTTGGAACTATGCCCAAAGGACTATAGAACTGTACATAGCCTTTGGTCCAACAATGCTACTTCTAGAGCTATATCCCAAAGAGATCATAAAAATGTGAAAAGCACCCATATGTACAAAAATATATTTATAGCAACTCTTTTTGTAGTGGCCAAGAACTGGAAATTGAGGGGATGCACGTCACTTGGGGAATGTCTAAACAATTTGTTTTATATGAATGTGGTGGAAGACTATTGTGCTACAAGAAATGATGATTTCAGAAATAACCTAGAAAGACTTATATGAACTGATGCTGAGTGAAGTGAGCAGAATGAGGAGAAAAGTATACCTAGTAATAGCCACAATGTGTGAGGACTTATTTTGATGGATTTAGACATTTTCAGGAATGCAACAACCTAAAACATTTACAAAATACTCATGATGGAAGATGCCAATCACATCCAGAAAAAAACAAAAAACAAAAAAATAAAAAACAACTATGGTGTCTGAATGCAGAGTGAAGCAGACTATTTTTTGCTTTTGTTGTTTTTTTTTTCTTTCCCATGGTTTCTCCAATTCATTATAATTCTTCTTTGAAATATGACTAATTTTAAAAATGTGTTTAATAGTAATGTATGTGTAGATCCCATATTTGATTTCAAGCCACCTTGGGGAGGGAGAGGAAAAAATGTAAAACTTATGGAAGTGAATGTGGAAAACTGAAAACAAATGAATTAATAAATTGAAAAAAATGTGCATGCCCTTTGATCCATCAAGAACAGTAATAGGTCTGTATTCCAAAGAGATCATAAAAAGGAAAAAAGACCCACATTTATAAACATATTCACAGCTGCTCTTTTTGAGGTAGCAAAAAAATTAGAGGGGATGTCCATCAACTGTGGAATGGCTGAACAAATTTTAGTGTACAAATATAATGGAATAATATTGCTCTATAAAAATATGATGAGCAGGTGGATTTCAGGGGAAAAAAAGCAGGAAAGACTTACATGAACTGATGTTGAATGAAGAAAGCAGAACCAGAAGAACATTGTACACAGAAATAGCAACATTTTGAGAAAATTAACTATGATAGACTTAGCTTTTGTCATCAACACAAATATCCAAGAGAATTGCATAAGGTCCGTGACAAAAAATGCTAACTGCAACCAGATAAAGAATTATGGAGTCTGAATGGAGATCAAAGGATATTATTTTCACATTTTTATTGGTTTTTCTTTCTTTTGGTTTTTACCTTTTGCTCTGATTCTACTTTCACAACATAACTAATGTGGAAATGATAGTACATATGCAAGACATATCATATTGCTTGCTATCTTCTGGAGATGGGAGAGGAAAGGGAAGAAGAGAGTAAAATTTGGCACTCAAAATATTACAAAAATGAATGTTGAAAACTATCTTTATGTGTAATTGGAAAAAATAAAATAGTACAAAAGGAAAAAAATAAAATAATGGCAGACAGTATAAAATATTTAGGATGCTACCTGCTACAATAAACCCTGAATTTAGATGAACACAATTACAAAATGCCTTTACACAAATAAAGACATATCCAAATAATTGCAGAAATGTTAATTGCTTGTGGCAAACTGAGCCAATATAATAAAAATGACAAATCTACCTAAGTAAATTTACATGTTCATTGTCATACCAGTCCAATTACCAAATAATTATATTAAAGACATAGAGAAAATAGAAACAATATCCTTCTGGAAGAACAAAAGTTCAAGAATATCAGGAGGATCAATTTTTTAAAAAGTAAAAGATGGCAGCCTAGCAGTTCAGATTTCAAACTATTTTACAAAGTGGTAATCATAAAAAAAAAAAACAATCTGGTCTGGCTAAGAAATAGAGCAGCAGATCACTTGAATAGATAAGGTACACAAATATACAGTCTTTGATGACCATATTAATTTAGAAGTTTATAAACCCAAAGATCCTAGCTTCTGGGGTACAAACTAAACATTTTTGAAAAATGCTGGGAAAACTAGAAAAGGGTGTTGCATAAACTAGGCATATGCCAATACCTAATCCATATAAAGTCAGTATGAAAAAAATAGACATAAGTTGTTTTGTCCTAAATAAATTAGGGGTTTATGGGAAAATGTACCTTTACATCTTTGGTTAAGGGAATAATTTATGGCTGAGAAATTGATACAGGGGATTATGAGAAGTGAAATGGAAATTTTTGATTACATGAAATTTAAAAAACTTTTGCACAACCAAAATGCATGTAGCAAATATTAGACAGAAAACTTGAAACTGGGAAGAAATTATAGCAAGCTCCCTGATAAAGGCCTTAATTCTCAAATATATAAGAAACTGAGAGAAATTCATATAAATAAAGAGCCAATCCATAATTAAAAATTGGCCAAATGATATGAACAGAAAGTTTTCAGAAAAAGAAACCAAAACTATCAGTAGTCACATAAAAATGCTCTAAATTACTACTAATTAAAGAAATGCAGGTCTATTGGGGAGGCTAAGTGGTACAGTGAGTAAGAGTGCCGGCCCTGGCATTGGGATGACCCGGGATTGGTCCTGGCCTCAGAAAATGAGCACCCACACATAAATAATGACTGGCCATGTAACCATGAGCTAGTTACATAACCCCAATTGCTTTAAAAAAAAGAGAAATGTCAGTATATCATTGCACACCTATCAGATAGGCTAACAAGACAGAAAAGTAAAATGACAATGCTTGAGAGGATGTAGAAGAATTGAGATACTAATGCACTCTTAGTAGAGTGGTGAACTATAATAATTCTGGAGGAAAATTTGGAACTATGACCACACAACTATACAACTGTATATGTCCTCTGATCCAAAAATACTGCTAATGGGTTTTTATCCCAAAAGATCTAGGAAAAAAGGAAAAAGGTCATATTTGTACAAATATATTTATAGCAGCTCTTTTTGTGGTATCAGTGCATAGGAAATCAAGGGTATGCTCATCAATTTGGGAAGTACTGAGTATATAATTGTGATGGAATACTATTGTTCTATAAGAAATGATAAGCAGAATGGTTTCAGAAAAATCTGGGGCAGAGTCAAGATGGCAGAGTAGAAATAGGACTTTCATGGAGCTCTACCTCTCACCTCTTCCAATTCATGTAATAGGTGACTCTGAACAAACTTTTAAGCTACAGAACAAACAAAATGACAGAAAGAAGCTAATTTTCCACTGAGGGCATCCCAGCAGGCCAGCAGGAATCAGCCAGCACAGCAATCTGGGAGCCAACACCAGCCTCAGGGGAGCCAAAGGTTTTAGCCCCAGGGAGGGCCTGATCAGCCACCAGCTAGAGGGACTTCAAAACACCAACAGCTGTGCAATTTACAGAATTATCAACACATAGATGCTAAGGACAAAGTGAGAGGTCAGTGCAGTGTGGACTTTGGGATCCAGTAGTTGGGGGTACAGCAGCCTCTTCCCTTGGGGTGAGAAGCCACTGAGACCCTGCAGGAGCAGTCACATGGAAACTTTAGCCCCTGTCCTACAGACTGTAGGGGAACCAAGCGACCAGTCTGAGAGTTAATCACTCTTGCTTTAACCTTCTTGGATCTGTATTGCAGTCTGAGGTGGAGGTCCTGGGGTGTGTGACCAGCTTGCCAGAGCATGTGGAGGTTTCAGAGAGGGCACCCAAATAATACCTCTGGGAGGTGAAAAAACCTCAATATTTGGGAAAGAAGCTCCCCTGTCTGTTCACAGATTCCTACTGTGGCAAAAACCCCCAAGGTCTAATGACTGAGTGGCGACATGGTCAGGCAAAGGAAGGAAAGTAAACAGAAGAATTCAACTTTAGACTTTTATTTTGGGGGCAAAGAGTATCGAAGCATGGAACAGGAAGAAGACAATGAAGTTAGAGCTCCTGCACCAAAAGCTTCAAATGAAAATACAAGCTGTTTACAGGCCATAGAGGACCTTAAGAAGCAGATAAGAGAAGTGGAAGAAAATTGGGAAGAGAAATGAGAACGATGCAAGAAAAATATGAAATGAGAGTCAACAACCTGACTAAGGAAAATGATACCTTAAAAATAGCTAACTCAAATGGCAAAAGAGGCTCAAAAAGGCAATGAAGAGGACAATGCCTTAAAAAGTCAAATTTGTCAGATGGAAAAAGAATATCAAACGCTCACTGAGGAGAAACATTCCTTCAGAATTAGATTATAGCAAATGGAAGCTAGTTATTTTATGAGAAATCAAGATGCTGTTAAACAGATCCAAACAAATGAAAGAATAGAAGGCAATGAAAAAGATCTCATTGGAAAACCCACTGACCTGGAAAATAGATCCAGGAGAGATAATTTAAAAATTATTGGACTACCTGAAAGCCATGATCAAAAAAAGAACCTAGAAATCATCCTTGAAGAAATTCTCAAGGAAAACTACCCTGATGTTTTAGAACCAGAGGGAAAGAATCCACCCATTACCTCTTGTAAAATGATCCCCAAAAGAAAACTCCTAGGAATATTATAAAAAGGTACTGGAATTCCCACATCAAGGAGAGAATATTACAAGCAGCCAGGAAGAAACAATTTGAATATTGTGGAAACACAATTAGGATAACTCAGGATCTGGCAGGTTCTACACTGAGTTATCGAAGGGCTTGGAATATGATATTCTGCAGGTCAAAGGAACTGGGATTAAAAGCAAGAATCACCTACCCAGCAAAACTGTGTACCATGTTTCAGGGAAAAATATGGTCATTCACTGGAATAGAGGACTTTCAAGTATTCTTGATGAAAATACCAGAGTTGAATAGAAAATTTGACATCCAGACATAAGAAGTAAGAGAAGGATGAGAAGGTAAACAGAGAAAAGAAATCATAACGAACTTATCAAAGTTGAACTATTAACTTTGCTACATGGAAAAATGATAATTGTAACTAATGAAACTTTTCTCAGTATGAAGATAGTTGAAGGGAATAGAAATACATAAATATATGTATATGTGTGTGTTTATATATATATATATGTACACACACATACATACACACATGCACATATATGTGTATATATATGTATATGTGTGTGTGTATGTGTGTGTGTGTGTGTGCATCTATATTAGAGGGTATATGGCTGAATAAATATATATGTGAATGTGTGTATATATGTTTACAGGTATACATAGATAGAGGGCAAAGGACCGATTTAATAAGAAGGGATGATACTTAAAAGGTGAAATTAAGAGGTGAGAGGGGAATATAATGAGAGGAAATGTATTTAGACAGAATGGCGTAAACTATCTCATATAGAAGAGGCAAGGGGAAATGGTTACAAGGGAGGGGAAGAAGAGGAAGGTAAAAGGGAATGAGTCAACTTTATTCTCATTGAATTTTGATCACGGAGGGAATGAAATACACAATAA
Organism: Gymnobelideus leadbeateri; assembly: GCA_011680675.1. Taxonomy (NCBI): domain Eukaryota; kingdom Metazoa; phylum Chordata; class Mammalia; order Diprotodontia; family Petauridae; genus Gymnobelideus; species Gymnobelideus leadbeateri. Next base: position 154,928 of record WOXC01009839.1, on the reverse strand, counting down.
ATCGGGTATCTCACCCTACAGGAAAGTGAGGGGAAGGGGATGGAAGGTAGGGCAGCTGGGGGGAGGGAAGTTGGAAGCACCCACTTTTGAAAAGGGATGGGATTAATGTAGAGAATAGAACAAGTGGGAGGATAGGAAGGAGGGAAATATAATCAGTCTTTTACAATATATCTATTTTAGTAATGTTTTGTATTACCTACACACAACCTTTACTGAATTGTTTATCCTCCCAGTAAGGGTGGGTGACAAGGGAGGAAAGGAATGAATCTGGAATTCAAAATCTTAAAATTAATATTTAAATATATATATATATATATATATACACACACACACACATATGTACTATTATACTATTTTACATGTAATTGGGAAATAAGATATAAAGGCACTGTAACAGAGATTCACCATGCCCTACTGGAAAAGTCAAAGGGTGTATGGGCGAAGATATGGTAGAGAGCAGATAGGAGGAGTGGATATCCTGTTGGACTGCTGTTTTGGGGCAGTTGTTAGGGCAAAAACAGGGAAAAAATTGTAATTAAAAATCTGGTGGAAATGAATGATATAAATCAGAAGTTAACAAAGCATTTGAAAAGAAATTAAAAAGAAAAGAAAAAAAAAGAAAAATCTGGGAAGACCTACATGAGGGGAAAACTTTCTACATAGTAACAGCAATATTAACTGTGAAAGACTTAGCTACTATGATGAAGTCAATGATCTAAGACAATTCCAAAAATATCAGGATAAAAAAAATGTCAGAAAACTCCAGAGAGAAAATTGATGAATGCTGTGAACAGACTGAATCATCTTTTTTTTTTACTTTCTTTTAAAAATTGTTTTGTACTTTTTTTGTAATATGGTTAATATGGCAGTATGATTTGCAGGACTCCACCGATATAATTAAAATCAAATTGCTTGCTTCCTTATGGAGAATGGGTGAGAAGGAGATAAAGAATTTGGAATTCAATTTGTTTTAGAAAGGCATGTTCATTATTTTGCATGTAGTTTAGAAATATTTAATTCAATAAATAAAATGGAAAAAGAAAAACAAATGATTATCTGATTGTAAGTCAGTATAAAAATTCAGCATACTGACAGATGACAGAAGATAGTACTCTAAGCCATTATTTTGCTATTGGAAGGGGAAAAATGTAGACAAATACAAATAGTTGCTCTTTAATATATTCTTTTTTTGTTATTCTCCTTACATTATACCCCATTGAGACTTAATCACATTTTAAACAGAGGCTCATTTGCTGAGCATCTCCATGCTCATTTTTAAGCTTCTTCTTGCATCACAAAAAGTCAGCATGATAAAGTCCAATTGCTTCCCATAAAATGACACACTGTGTAATTGCGACACAATCAAGCTGTTACAATGTTGCAGTTTTATGCCCTGTACTGCTGTGTACAGTATCTAATAGTACTAGACCTGTCGTAACTTTAGAATTATGCAGTTTTTCAATTGGTTAAAATACATTCTAAAATGCTCTATCCTGGGACTTAATTACCCTGTCATACAATACACAGAAGCACAGAAAACACATTATAGTCATAGTGGCAGCTAGTAATCTTCAGATTAAGTGCTTCATATAGCATCTTCTATTTGATGATGCTATGTGATCCTTTTTATTTTATTTTTTTTGTTTTTTAGATTTTACTAGGAAATTATTCCTTCACTTGGAAATCTTCATCGTTTTATCAGAATATTTGATAGCTTAATTTGCGATGATATCTCTCAGTTTATATCATGCCAAAGTACGTTGAGAATATATAAATTGGGAGGGAGAATCAGTGTAGACCTAAATTAGTTTACTCCAGAACATGGTGTTTTAATGTAAACTACTATGGTGATTTACACACACACACACAACACACACACACACACACACACACACACACACACAAATGTCAGTCAAAATTGAGGTTTATAATTTGATTACAACTTTTCCAATTCAATTAGACAAAGAGTTTGTTTTGGAATTATTCAAGAAAATATAAGTAGAATATGCAGATAAAGTGTTTCCAATACTTTAAAGAGTATTTATAGGGCTATCTGATCATTTAAAAGCATATGTTTCCCTTAGACAAAACCAGGAATTGAATTATCCAAGTGAAGAGAAGCAGTACCATGACTTGCTTCTGTGATTTCAACGAGCTATTTTGGCATTCATTGAAGATATATATATATATATATATATATATATATATATATATATATATATATAATCTGAATGCCTTAGGTGATTGGAATTGATTCAATTGATTGACAAAATTTAATAAAACCATTCTAATTTTTGAGCTAGGATCTAAACTAGAAAGGAAAGGATATAGATGCCTACAAGCCTTCTTCCAAATACTATGAATACTGAAGGGGAAAAAATATACATATTTTTCTTATCACTCATTTTCACTTTTGGTGATTTTTATTTGCTTAAATTAGGAGCTATCTAAAAGTAAAGAACATCTAAACCTTGGATTGGTGAACCTGTGGTCTTGAGGCCACATGTGTCCTTTTAGGTCCTTAGGTGCAGACTTTTGACTGAGTTCAAGTTTTACAGAACATATTATTATTATTATTATTGCTTTTTGGAGGGCAATTGGGGTTAAGTAACTTGCCCAAGGTCACACGGCTAGGTTTTTGTTTGTGTGTGCGTTAAGTGTCTGAGGCCGGATCCGAGCTTAGGTCCTTCTGACTCCAGGGCCGGTGCTCTACTCACTGCGCCACCTAGCCGCCCCTTATTATTATCATTATTAAGGAGATTTGTTCTGTGAAGTTTAGATTCAATCAAATGACTGCACTTGAGGACCTAGATGGCCACATTTGGCCTTGAAACTGTGGCAGGTTCCCCACCAATGGTCTAAACTTTATTATTTCCTCCTTTTATTAATAAACATTATAGGAGGAACAAGCAGTTATTCAGTCATTTTATTTGTTTATTTATACATTCATTCTTTCATCTATCTATCTATCTATCTATCTATCTATCTATCTATTCATTTATTTAATTACTTATTCCACTGACAATCTTTACTAAAATTCTTATAGAAATAATAACATCTTGAATGAAAATAAAGCAACTTAGACTTAAACTGTAAAGGTAAAAATTCAAGATGAAGAAAAAAGTCTTTGCAAATATGTTCAACAAAGATGTTACTATAAAAGACAAACAAATGCATAACATCTTTTAGGAATATTTTTTAAATGCATATGTTTGGTCTCTGGAATACTGGGCATTTAAATTAATATGAAATTATATCTTTCATTAAAAATAAATTGATCTTGATGTAAGTTTTTCTTCTCTGAGCACTCAAGGAATGGAGGAAAGGGCATTATTTTCTATTTTATGTTTTATATAACATGCTTCAAAATTTAATTTCAGAAGTAATATCAACTAACTATAAAATGATATTGTGTGTTCTATATCACCATAATTATAGTTTTCAAGACAAATATCATGAAACTCTAGCATAATTAATTTCCATATTTTGTAAGATTATATATTTTTAGATTAAAACATTTGTTTCAAGTGGATGTTGGAGAGTTATCATTTTGGGAAACAAAAATATTGGTGCAATAAATTTCAGAAATATATTAATAAAAAAATGAAGTACAAGTATTCAGCAAATACATACTAAATAGATTCCAAACACTAGTACAAATTAAGGCATGGTAATTTAAATATGTGGTATGCAATTTAAATAAAACAGTGTTATATACAGGAACTTAATATTCGATTTTTATATTTTTAAGAAGTTATTTATTAGATATAAATGAAGTCCATGTAACACCTAGCGAACATCAAGAATAAAGAAAACAATTATGAGATGAGAGTTAATTTACAATAGAAAATTAATGTTTATATGGGAGCTACTACGCCTCAGAGGAAAGGGAATGTGGGGGAAAGACTGAAGTGATCCTAAATTAATTTAATATTAGGGACCCAGACAAGTTATATACTAAAAGCAATCACGGAGAGTTGGAAAAATAAAAAAAAAATAGATTAATGAATATTCTTACTTTTCAAAACATTTTTTTTAAATGTAGATTTTGTCAACCACAGAAGTTGAAGTCAACCTTCATTAAATTTCTAAATTATTAGCGTGGAAATGCTACTAGCCTGAGTTGAATAAATGTAAATCATGGATTAAATTCATTGTTTGTAGACCAGTAGATTTAGAGATACAAGAAATAAGATGTATATGGATTTGGCAAAGTAATTAATATTTATTTTGATATCTTTTTATGCAAGATAGAAAAATGTGCACAAAAAATGCAATAGGTAGCTTTATAGCTAAATGAATAGCTATATATAAAGAGTACTGATAAATGTAATATTGCTAATTTAGATTATCTTTTCTGTCTATTCACCATAATAACACACAAACCCAAACTGAGATAATAATATTTGCTGTTCCCCACATTTCTTACTTCCACGTCCCAGGAAAATAAAATCACTAAACCAAGTCTAGTTAAACATAAATTATAATCCTACTTCTATCACCAATTAACTATATAATTTCATTCAAGCAATATTTATTAACCACCTACTATGTGTCAGGTGAATTCAGAGCCCTCTAAAAGAAGACATTCAGAAGTTTATGGCTCTACTCTTTACCTCTTCAGTCATAGGGGAGAAGTGATTGAAGGAACCTAGAAGCTTTTGAATACCAAAAATTGAGTTAATCTACATGTGAGAAGATTTCAGGTGATCAGCTTATCCTAGAACCAGAATGATGGTTTGTAATGGCAAGCAAAATAGTACTTTCCAAGCAGATTTGGGAGGGAGAATGCTTGTCATGTTGGCACTCTGTCCATCTGTTCTGTCTGAGCTGAAGTTAGTTTCTCAAATCAAATAGAAGTACTCTGTGTTTTGATTTATATTAGTGTTACTTTGTCAGATAGAAGCACTCTGTTGATTTCTGTTCATTTCTCACACAAAAAGTGAATTGTGATGATAGTGTGGGCAATGTGTGTAAATATTATAGTTCTGTTGAGCTTTATTTTCCTAGAAACAGAAACTGTGAAGAGCTTGGAGTGGAGTAGTCAGAGTGAGCTGCCATATGGAACAGGAGCAGAGAGCTGCCTACTTGTGGATCCAGGCAACAATCATGTGAATCCGGGCAAGATTTGGGAAAGCTGCCTACCTGTGAATTCAGCCAACAGTTGGGTGAATCCAGGCAAGAGTTGGGCACATGAAAGAGTTGCTGTGGTGTTTAGAAGTCAGTCTTGAGTCAAGATGAAAGAGAATTTTACTTGGTTACTCAGTAGTGACTGATGATATTGTAAATTACTTGACCTAGTGGTGGATGGCCTTCATACTTTCCACTACCCCTTAAGGGTGATTGGCTTAAGGATGATTACCCTGTAAGGATGATTGGAAGCCAGTCTGGAGTTAAGAAGAAAGAAGAATTGATTTGGGTACTCTATATTGATTGAGGAGATTGTGACTTACTGAATTATATGCTTTTTTATATTGTTGTGAATGTTGTGCTTTAATTTCTTCAATGATTTGCTTTATTTTATTGCTGAATAAATAGAGAGTTCACTATATTATGGGATTAGATACTTAAAGTAATTCATAGCAGCAGTCCCCAGAAGAGCTGCTTGTGATTGGCTTTATATGGTCATGAACTCAAAACCAAACAGAGGCATATATAGAAAAATGAAATAACTGCAAAATTCACATAACCTCTTTAGCCCTCAACTTCTTTCCCTAAAAATAAGACAGTTTTACTAGATGATCTCTGAAAATACATTGTAATAAAATGATCTTTCAAACTCTTCATTGGTTAGTGGATCAAGATTACCTAGTAAACAAACATGGGTTGTTTACTATATTGTTCTAAACATGGAGGATAAAACAGGAGAGAAAAAAACAAAATGGAATATAATGTTATTCTTGCCATCAAAGGACTCACATTTTAATCTTTAAATTTGATTAATTAATGGAAATAATTACATAATTAGTGGAAATTTCTATGTACATTGGAGATATATTTAGAGTAGGTGGAAATAGAGAGGAAAGGTTGAAGAGTGGGGACAAGGAATAATCTATTACCAAGGGTGGGATTTGACCTGAGAATTGAAGGATGCCTGGGAGGTTAAGAAACAAGTGTGATGGGAGGACATTGAAAGCATGACAAACAACTAGCACAAAAGCATAGAGTACAGAGATGGAGTGTTTTGAATCACAGAGTACAGAGAAGAGGGTAAAGTATAAAAAAGACTGGAGAGGTTGATGTCAGGGAAGAAAGGGACAGGTTGTGAGGGACTAAAAATGCCATAGAGAGGACTTTAAATTTATTTCTGGAGATTTCTCAGGAACCGGTGGGGTTTGCTAAAGGGACATGATGATATGATTGGACCTATGTTTTAGTAAAAACTCATTTGAACATATGTTCACACATTCCCACTTGTATGATTTCTTTGGGATATTCTTTCTCCTTGTTCATTCCATTAATTATGATTCTTTAGAACTTAACTATTTTTTTTTTCTTTTTGGAGGACAATTGGGGTTAAATAACTTGTCCAGGGTCACACGGCTAGGTTTCTGTTTGTGTGTGTTGTGTCTGAGGCCAGATCCAAACTCAGGTCCTTCTGACTCCAGGGCACCTACTCACTGAGCCACCTAGCCGCTCCCGAACTTGACTAATATTTTATGTGAAAGTATCTGTAGAACTTATGCCAGATTGCATGCCATCATGGGGGTCGGGGAGGAGGGAGGAGAGGCAGAGGAAGAAAATTTATTACTCAAGGGATTGTGAAACTGAATGTTGTAAACTAAAAGTAAAAGAAAAAAAATAAAAATTGATTGGTGTGGAAAGACATTTGAAGGTGCTAGACCTCTTAAAATGCCTTTTGCTGGGCGGCTACATGGCAAGTGAATAGAGTCCCTGGAGTCAGGAGGACCTGAGTTCAAATCTGGCCTCAGACATTTAACACAAAACTACCTTTGTTACCTTGGGCAAGCCACTTAACCCCAACTGTCCTGCTTTCCCCCTCCAAAAAGCAAAAACTAAAAAAATAAAATAAAATGAAATGACTTTTACAAATAGACCAAATGAGAGGCAATAAGTTCCTTACTGGAAAGGTGGCTATGTGAAAGGACAGAAAAGTAGACAATATATTGTGTATGTGGAATGAGTAGGGGTGTGGAATAAATACAAGTTCATCAGTATGGAGGAAATGGCAAAAAAAATCAAAAACAGAAGACATATGGGATTCTGAATTTAATATGCACTTTTTTAAAGCAGACTCATTTTTTTGACAAGCCATTAATTCAAGTTTATTCCTACTCAATCTATGAGCTGTTCTTTAAAACACCAATAGCAACAAACAAAAGCCTACAAAAAAGCCCTTTGTTAATCTTAATGGAATTAGACCTGTAATGCAGTACTAGCTCTTTAAATGAAATGATTACAAGCAGTTGACTACTAAAATCATCAAAACCTCAGAATGTTAGATTTCAGAACACCTAGCTCAGGTCCCTCATCTTTTACAGATGAAAAGAACATGTTCAAAAAATGTAAGCTGTAGGCCCCAAAGCAAAATTCCCAAATGACCCAACTTAGAATTTATCAAACAATGAAATTAAAAAAAAAAAAAGATATCTAGAGGAAAAATATTTCCCTTTGTGGATTCCCTGTAATTCTGAGGCAATTAAAACACTAGTACCAATTTAGACCTTACCCTATATACTACAGATTTACACAGGGATTCTGAATTTCCTGATTAAGGTAGAAAACCACACGAACATTTATTTCAGTGGTTCTCTAAGAAAATTCCAAAGACCTTTATATCTGTTGCAGGGATTTGTACATTAAGCTGTACTCATCAGTATGTATAATATGAAATTATCTTTACTTCTGGCACTGACTGAGATTTTCCATAAAACACAAATATTTGAAACATGATACAACTATAGTAGAAGAGGTAATGTATTGTTTCATTGAAGTAATCCATGGGCAGAAAAAACCAAGGTTTTAAAACCACTGTTTAAAAAAAAAACAAAAAACTAACGATCCTTTATTTTCTTACATGCCACTTACTAACCACACCATGAAATTACCATCAAAGGAAATTTTAGATTATTAAAATGTCAATGTATATTCATAATTAGGCAACATGAAGCTGCCACTTGACTTCCACATAAGCATGATTGAACAGTAAGTCTAAATACATTGCAAATATGACATCTTAAAGAGCAGCAAATATATTTTTCATGGGTAAAATTCCTTATTTTATTTTATTTTTTTTTTTACCAAAGTCAACAATATGACTAGCTCTCAGGCAGCGATTTATTATGTCTTAGCAAAAAACAATGTTTTCTATGATATGTCAAAATAAAATAATAAAATCCAAATCACAATTTAAACCATCTGCAAATAAAAAAAAACATTCTGAAATCTGCATTATCACATGTGTTTTAATAATAGAAATTTTTTGTTTATATATGAGATGTAAACATTGTTCGCTACACTTACCAGGTGATTTTATGCCACTTCACTGAACACAGGCTGTAATATATTTGGGCTTCTTATTGCTTGAGTAGAAAGTGCTCATCATTATCTATTATTTTATGTTTATATATAGAAAAAAATGAAAGCAGTTTTCAAGTGGCATACATCACACTGTTGTAGTGGTTGATTTCCTCAAGATGGTCTTCTGTGGTTTAGGTGCAGTGGGTGGAGGCACAGTTGCAGGTCTGAGAGGGGGAAAACTGTTACTGTGGCTTATTCCCAGCCCTCCATTTTCCAGAGGAAAAGGAGGAAGTGGAGGTGGTGGGGGTGGGAGAGGAGGGCACTGGTGAGGATGTTTTCCCGGCATGTGGAGGGATTCACCGTGGATGTGGACCTCTCGATTTTTTATGTTATACCGGACATCACAGTCAGGACAATACCCATGGTACTGCACCTTTTCACTAAACCGTACCCGTTCCCTTGTTCCTGCCTGGGGACACCTGTCCTTCTGAGGTCTGTGCATCAGAGGCTGCATCTGCACCTTGTCCAAGTTACTACTAGGGATACAGCAGATGTCCCCATTTGGAATTTTATTTGATGCTCCAGGTAAACCTCCATTTCGGAGAAGTGTGCCATTAGTTTTTACAGGATTGATGGTTGGCACAGGCCTGTGAGGATTGTCACACTTCACAGGTGTCAATCGAGGAGGAGGAGGTGGAGGGTTAGGTTTTCTCAGGACTGTGAGGATAGCAGAAGGGTGGACTGGTGGCTTGATGAGTGGTGCATTGGAATGCACTTTGATCTTCTCTAAGCTGGATGCTGTTGTGCTGCTGGAGCTGCTGTTCAGGGTATCAGTTTTGGAGCTGTCTGTCATTTCATCCTCCAGCTGTAGGTCAGAGGTCAGTGTGTCAATCTGATCAACCACCTGCATGGAAATCAAAAGGCAAAAAAGGTGAAGAATTGCCCTAAAGAAGAAGAAAAGTTCGAACAATTTAGCTTTCCCTTGCCCAGTTTTCTCCATGATATCATATTGAACAAGTGATAAATACTTGCTATTCATTGACTTAAAAATAACTGTTGCAATCAGCAGTAAAGCAACAAACACTTATTATTTGGCTCTTATGTGGAGGACACTGTTCCAGTCACTGGGCCAAAGGCAAAAATAAAACTGTTCCTGCCCTCAAAGAGCTTACAATTTATTGCAAGGAACACTGTAAAATAAGTAACATCAGAATGTTAGAACAAATAAGATTTGGTTATATTACTGTCCTTTCCCTGACCAAGCAATTCAGAAATGGAAAAGGAAAGATGGAGACCAGAAGCTTCAGAGATAGGAAGAAGCCCTTTATGAAGAATCTTTGTAAAGACAAAGATCTAAATTCACTATTTACATAAAAGGAAACAAGTGTCCCAATGTAAAACAGCTAAATGACATTAAGAAAGGATTCCTTACATGATTCATTACTGGGCTGTCTAAATCATAACATTATCAGTAATGTGTAGGGGTAAATTAATTTAGACTGCTTGTTATTGCTACTTTTGTTTTTAATAGCAGTAGTAGTATGAAAATGAGTTCTACTTTAGGAGTGTAGCAATTTGCTTGACCTTGAGACTAGCCATAAATCTAAAAAGGAAATGGGTAGAGCAGCAGCAGTAGTAGTGGTAGTTGTAGTAGTAGTAGTAGTAGTAGTAGTAGTAGTAGTAGTAGTAGTAGTAGTGGGGGTTGGGGGCAAGGGGTAGAGGGTGGAGGGTAGAGGTGGGGGTAGTGATAGCAGTTGTAGTAATAGCAGTTAGAGGAAAACAGGGAGGAAGAAGAGGAGAGGAGGAGGAGGATGAGGATGAGGAGAAGGAGGAGGTTGTGCCCAAAACCCGAGTTAATTTTCTAGAGTCTGAGTGAGAAAGGGACAGAAAAGCAAGGGAATACTAGCCAGAGTAATGCAAAGCTAGGGCTAGGGGGCGGAGCCAAGATGGCGGAGTAGAAACAGCTCATCCAAGCCACTCTGCCACCAGATTCCCCCCAAACTATGTAAAAGGGGACTCTGAACAACTTCTGGAGCCCCAGCACCCACAGAACGACACAGAGAAGCTAACCTCCCACTGAGGACAGCCCAGCAGCCCTGCAGGAAGGAACAGTGCAGCACTCTGGGAGCCTGCAGCACAGAGCTCGGGGATCTGAGCCGAGTGGAGCCCAGGTCCCCGGGAGCCGAGGTTTTAGCCCCAGGGCGGCAGGGCCAGCAGCCAGCTGGAGAGACCCCAGAACACCAGCAGCTGTGGCGACTCCAGAATTATCAACATAGACATGCCAAGGACAAAGTAAGAGGTTAGTGCCCTATGGACTTTGGGACCAGTATTTGGGGAATGCATCGGCTTCCTCCCCTTGGGGCTAGAAGCCACTGAGGAGACACACCGTTTTGTAGCTTTCAGAGGCAGCTCCAGCTCCTGGCCTGGGAACTGTAGGGAGATCCAGCGATCAGTCTTGGGGGGTAATAGCTCTTGATTTAACCTCCCTAGATCTGGATTGTGATCTGGGGTGGAAGTTGTGGGTGGGTTTACAGCTTGCCAGAAATGGAAGTTGCCCTCCCACACGTTCGGGACGAAAAATTCCCCTATCTGTCCCAAAGACATACTGTGGCAACAAGCCCAAAAGTCAAGTAATTAAGTGGCAACATGCCAAGGCAAAGGAAACAGAAAAATGCAATGCTAGACTCCTATTTTGGGGGCATAGAGAGGGACAGCATATCAAATGATGCTTTCTCATGCTCTGAAACCACAAGTCAAGAGAGACTGGAACAAATGAAAAATAACAATACATACCTGCTAAAAATACATCAGTGTCTGCATAACTGCATAACAGACAAATTATGAGGCTGCATGAAATTAACTGAAAATATGAATGCTTTCATTGAGTGTGAGAATTAAAGAAATAACAAAATAAAATTGGAAACATATTATCAGTAGTTATCAAAAGCTTTATTCTGCTTTTTTCCAGTAATAGTCTCAGCTCTGAGTCAAACAAAAGCATACTGAAGAATAGTGTAGAGTAATTCTAAGAATTAATTCCATTCATAATCCAAGATTAAATGAAATAAGACTTGAAACAAAGAAAGGATTCAATGCTGGAAATTTAAAAGTTGAAGAGCACTAGGACATTAAATATCTTTTCAACATAAGATTCATCTAGTGTACAAAATAATGACATGTACAACAAAAATAATGCTGAATTTTCAAATAAGTTTAAAGAGGTGATATACATCCTTGGAAATGAATTTCAAGTAATTATTTTTTAGTTTGATGGCAAAAACCCTACTTGCTGGCTTATTATACCAAAATATAATACACAAAGTTGTCATTCATGAAAAATCATCATGAATAAACTCATTCTCCTATAATATTTTACAGGAAGTATAAAAAAAAATTCAGGACATTCTCACATCCAACTATATATGTTGGATTTTGCCATGGTAAGAATGAGAGAAAATGTGAAACAAATAAAGAATATTCCTAAGGACAGGCATCATCCATCATCATAGTAGGAAAAGTTTCATAAAATTATTAAAGACCTAAAGAAAGATTAGAAGATTAAATCAGTATCTAGAGCAGTGTGCAAATTACTTTTTTAAAGTAGTAAAAAAAACTAAGCATGTTGAAATAATTAACCTCACAACTCTTGATATATTTTCTTCATATATATTCAACATTCTCATTTTGCTGCTATAATTTATGTTACATGATTTCCTATTGAGTTGATAATATTTTAAAACATATTCATAATTCATCAAAATGCAACTAAGCACACTATCATTGATGAGGAGTTCATTTTTCCTGAATCTAGACTTGATTATACCCCAATATATTTTCAGAGAAGTATGAATCATGTGAGTTTCTAAGCCACTTACATATATATATCTTCATCTCTTGAATAAATTTCTTAATCTTTTTTCCTGTTTTCATACTGTAAAAACTTGTTTCAGTGTTTCTTTTCAAATCTGGGTTTCTATAATACCAGAAAATTGTGTTTAAAAGTACATCTAAACATTTGTCAGAGTTCATTATCTCAATGGAGACAAGACTTTAGAGACATTCGAGATTAAAAAATGTCTAAAAATTTTGAGGGGATGTATATTTTACAGTCTTGTTAGTGGAAATTCCCAAATCTTACAAACTTAGATGCAGTTCAAACAATGGTTCTGCTATAAAATTGAATGAAAATAAACAAACAGTTTCAACAGTAATAATCACATTCTTCTAATATTGCCTTCATCATGATATTTTTATAAGCAGCATTTTTAATTTTTTATTTTTTTTAAATATTGGTCTTTTTACTATTCTTCCAACTTTAGGAAGCCTACAAAAGGAATCAACAATAATCCCTTCAAATTCCAAGTCTTTCTGAGGACCTCTGCCATTTTTTGCCCAAATTTGTTAGTCGTTAACATTGTTTTCACTTTTTACCATGTTGTCCTTTGCTGCAGTTGATCTCATTTTCATTTTTAGCTTGAATGATCATGAACTGCTTGACTTCCTGATAGCAGTAGCTACAACAGAAATTCTAATAGCTGTTGATATATTCTTTTTAAATGCTATAACTTTGGTATGATTTCAAAAAAGGAGTAAAAAAAAGCAAGCCTGAAAAATCCATGATATGCACATGTGTCATGAAATCCAACACTCTACTGACAGAGGACTAGTTAGAGATACAAAAAGTTACTCAGATTGTTTTCATTTTATGAAGTCAATCTAGTGTAAGTAGAAGGACACCCACAAGACCACTGTTGCACAAAATGAAACCATATAAAACTTATTGCCACTGTCAATTACTTTGCACACTAGAGTAGCTGATATAGTAGACATTTGAAATTTATTTCCCATTAAAAAATCAGAAAAAAAAAACAAAAAATTGAAACTTGTAGAATAGAATGCAGAAAACTAACTTATATTAGAATACCTGGATACTGTTCATCAACTATTGAATGAAAGCCAAACTGAAATTGGTACAAGTGATGGAAGCAGCATAAAGAACAAATGAAAATTCAATATCAAATTTTAAATCATTACTACAAAAGCTTGATAAGGAAAGACATTAACGAAAAGAAAGAACCCCAAAAGAAGTTACATTTGAAATATTTATGGTGAGGAAATTCAACCAAATAATGAATGCAAGATGAATCAATCATAAAACAGAAAGTTTTTATAATGTTAATATAAGAGACGTTTAAAAGGTTACTGAAAGGAAGATGACTAAAACATCAAATCCTTACCTTATTGCATTCTAATTCTAGAATTGTAAGTCACTGGACAGAACTACAAAACTGGCTTGGTAGCAACCTCTTACTTACTTAAATGAATTGAAGCAGCCTGCTATATTCTCAGCTTTTGGGATAGTTTGAAAAAAAATTCTATAAAACATAATGCACTTTCCAAAAGCACATTAAATTATTTCATTGCCTTTTTAATTTTGTCATTTCTTGCATTGGAATTGGTTATTTATTTCCTCTTGTGTTCTTTTCTATATGGTTTCTAAGAAGATGCCTTAAATAATGTATTCCACATTCCAAGAATCAAATGTAAAGACCACCATCTCTACCACCATCACTTAGAAATCTTTACCTTTTTAAAGACTGATTCTATCCAATTTAGACAATTTCAATAATTATCTGTTTGTTCCAAGATCATTCTCCCTTCTTTCTCATGGAGTTTAGAACCTGTATCACAGCCTTTCTCTCTAACAAACACCTATTCCTATAAAAGGAAAGTTCAGTACAGAAACAGATATTTCCTCCCAGGAATCACCATTTTTCACTTCTCATTTACTATGGTAAGCACTCAATCCTTCAACTTTAGCCTCTATTCTTTATTGCCCTATTTCATTGCAGTTATCACTATTTTAATTTCTCACCTAAAAGGACTCTGCTTCCATGATCAAAATTTCCTAAATCTCTTTTTCAGACTATAACTTCCTATTAAATAATTTGACATCTACCCATGTTTCATTCTTTCTATGATTTTTTTGTTTGACCCATTCATCTTTTAGGTTTAGATTATTTAGATTCCAATTACTCTTTAGTTTATCTTGCCATGGACCGTTATTACGTGAAATTTTTATTATATCATGATCTTAAAAGGATCAATTTAATATTTCTGCCTTTCTGCACTGGATTATGATGTTTTTATGCCCTAATATGTGGTCAGTTTTTGTGTAGGTGACATAAACCACTGAGAAAAAGTTACATTCCTTTTTATCCTCATTTAATTTTCTCCTGACGTCTACCATATATAAATTTTCTAAAATTCTGTTCATCTTAACTTATTGTTTATTTTGATCTTATCTAGTTCTGAGAGGGGGAGGTTTGGGTCCCCCAGTAGTATAATTTTGTTATTTCTTCTTCTCCTTCTTCTTCTTCTTCTTCTTCTTCTTCTTCTTCTTCTTCTTCTTCTTCTTCTTCTTCTTCTTCTTCTTCTTCTTCTTCTTCTTCTTTTCTTTTTGGAGGGCAATTGGGGTTAAGTAACTTGCCCAAGGTCACATGGCTAGATTTTTGTTTGTGTGTGTTAAGTGCCTGAGGCCAGATCCGAATGCAGGTCCTTCTGACTCCAGGGCTGGAGCTTTATTCACTGCACCACTTAGCTGCCCCTCTTATTTCTTCTTTTAACCCCATTAACTTGTCTTCTAAGAATGTGGATGCTATACCACTTGATGCATATATGATTAGTAATGATGTTACTTCATTGTCATTGTCATTACTATCGTTTAGCAGGATATGGCTCCCTTCCTTATTTCTTTTAATTAGATCTATTTTTGGTTTTGCTTTGTCTGACATCAGGATTGCTATCCCTGCTTGTTATTTTTTTTACTTCAGCTGTAGTATGACATATTCTGTTCCAATCTTTTATCTTTACTCTGTATGTATACCTCTGCTTCAAATGTATCTTAAGTAGTTGTTTCCTAAAGTCAATTTTTGTCCTTTCTTTTCCAAGCTACTGACTATCTCTTGCATACCTCTTGTTTCTTTTGACAACTTTTCCTCTACTTCTTTTATTTGACTTTTAAAATACTTCCTGAGCCCTTCCAAGATGGCTTTTTGGCCTTGAGATCAGTTTATATTCCCCTTTGAGGCTTTGAATATGCATATATTGACAATGTTCTCCTCTTCTGAATTTGTATTTTGATCTTCCCTGTCCCCATGGTAAAAATCCAAGGTCATTGGCTGTTTCTCTGTTACACTCTTGGCATTTGCATATTTCCTAGATTTTAAAGTTAACCTCTCTTGCTGGAGGACAAGGGGCACTGACTCAAGTTTCTTGTGCTGGGGGACAGGGACCTGGTCATTGGCTTTGTCTTCTGGGACCTCAAGTTCTGGCAGCTGGAAGATGAAGAGCTCAAGCAGCTTACCTGTGTTGAGTTTGGATCAAGAACAAGTTCTCAGTGTGGGGGCGGAAGGTATGGCCCCTGGAGGATGACTGCTCTGAAGAACTGGAAGAATTGGCTGCTGGAAAATGCCATCTACCTGGAGTTGTGCCTCCTTGATTTGTGCTGAAGCACAGGGAGGTAGGTAGGTACGAATGGATAATGTCTGCCATACAATGTACATGGTGGCTTTCCAAGCTATAGACTACTGGTTCCCCTGCCTGTGCCAAAGGACACAGGGTCCCTGTTGTTGGTGACTGCCTGCTCCACCACACTGGGTATCAGGATCTCCCCATGGTTTTCTTAGGTGGGGCTTGCCATTAGCTTGCTGGAAGGCCTCTCTTCCTGTACTGCTCCCATTCCACCAAAGAGATGGACCTTTCCTGTTAATCTCCCAAGCTTCCTGGGCTACAAGACTGCTATACCCCATCTTTCTGTGGGCCTAGCTATTCCAGAGTTTTTCCTAGAGTGACATTTTCTGGGTTTTCAGAGGTCATTAAGGGAGAGAGGTAGTGACTTACTTCTTATTCTGATATCTTGGCTTCTAGAAGTTTGGGTTTACCTATTTCAGTCCAAAAATATTCATTTTTCACTCTCACTCTGACCTCCAGGCATTTGGTACCTCAGGACTAACTCAGATCATCCACTCTGCTCTGGTCTCATTTCCTAAGCTTGACTCTAGCCAATCACCTCAGGCTCACTCTCCTCTGCTCTCAAACCCCTGTCATTTTCTCTTATTGCAACTTGTCAACTTGACTTTCCAGGTATCAATCTGGAATCCATCTGCTCCTGTTGTTGTGAGTTCTCTTTAACTATCTTACCCAAATCTATCATTTTCTTGTTTCCAACTATCTTCATGCAATGCTTCTGTTCACATTTCCACCTTACCTCCCATTTTCCACCTCTAGATCAAGAAACAGTAATAAATTGACACCATCATTTCAAGAAACAATATGTCAATCAATTAATTACCCTATGGTTTTATTGACTTTCGTTTTTAATTCCTAGTTGAAAACACTAATCACTGTCCTCTATTTCTTTATTTGTGTTATCTTTCCCTATCAGGAATCCCTATCCCTTCTTGAAGGAAACTAATAATGGATCTTTTCTGTATTTGTAACTGCAGCACTTAGCACAATGATTTGACATTGAGAAGTGCTTAATACATTTTTTCATTTATTCATTCTTTCACTCCTACATTGTCAAAGTCTAAATCTGCATTACTTCCACCACCTTTTATCCTCCACTTCTACTAATATGGTGCAGAAAGTTACTGAAGGAAGTCAAGTAATGTCACTGACAAATTCACAATACTAATTTGCAACTGCATCTTCACTGTGGCAAAACAATCCTGTTACTCTTTTAAACCTCCAAAGTGGCTAATCTTGTTTCCTACTCATATACCAACCACTTCACTTGTCTTACCCTTTCGAGGGAAGACCTCCACATATATTTTCCTGAAATGAACAATGGACATTTGTTAGGGACTCTCACCTCTCCTCTCTTATACAACAGAAATTTAAAAATAGAGGGATGAGAGGCCACCTAGACCAATCCTCTACTTTTACATATGAGGATATCAAAGAACAGAAAACAAATGATTTATCAAAAGTCCCAGATATGGTTCATGTCTAATGAGAAATGAACCCATTGCTCTTACTACAGAGTCAACACTCATTCACTTTTTCCTCATCCAATGAACCCATAACATAAGCCATCATTACCTCATCTATTGAAGACTAGCCTCATCTGAGGAACACCTGTACTTTCACACTTTATTTTATTCAATAGTATACCTTCCAGCAAATTGCCTCCACAATTAATTCCTTTCTCTAATTTTCAATTTCTCTGTATGTACTAATTCATGATTCAATGTTCAGTTATTCCTTATCCTTAAAAAAAATAAAACACCCTCAATCGTCATCTTATCTCCTCAAGCTCTCATACTCTATCCTTCCTTTAACAATATCCTACTACAAAATAATAAAAAAAATAAAAATCTGTCTACATTCATTGATTCTATTTCCTTTCACTCACTTCTAAAACCTTTTTTTAGTATAATAAACAATGTTATCACCAACTGAAATTCTTCTTTCCCAAGTCCTAAATTATCACTTAGTTCACAAATCTGATAGTCTTTCTAAATGATTATGTTTCTCCCTGTTGGTAGTATCATCAGTTCCATGGATTCATCTACCATGCCTCTGAAGAAGCTCCAACTTCTCTGCCAAACTCCAGTTCTTCATCAACAATTTACTATTACACATTTCAAAATGTATCTCCTACAGTCATTTCAAACCTAGTATATAAAAATTAAATTCATTATCTCGTCCATTAAACCAAACCTTCTTTAAGAAAGCCCAATTTCTTTCAAAAGGACTACCATCCTTTCAGTCACCTCAGTTTACAGTTTTAGTCATCCTCTACTCCTCTCTCTGAGTCTGTATAACCAATCAATGACCAAGCTGTTTTTTATCTTCAAATCATCCTTTGAATCCACCCTAATATTTCTACTCATGGGGAGAAGACCTTGTTACTTTCCTCAACTATTATGCTAACTGGCATTTTAATTTTTCCATATGACTCAAAGATCTTTCTTTTCAAATTTATTATTCATATAGCAAGGTTGGGGTGGAGTGGTGTTTAAAAGATGATACTGCTAAAGAACAGGTCTGTTTGTGTTACAGCCCTGATTAATAAACTTCAAGGAATATTTATTAAATTTAATAATAAATATAAGTTCTATTTTTAAAGCCCTCCACATGTTGTTTCTAATCTACTTTTCTAGTATTGTTGCATATTATTTTATGTCAATCACATTTCAGCTTAGTCAAATTTGCTTTCTTACATATGGTATTCTTTTACCTTCCCCATTTCTTTATAAAGGCTGTAATTCATGTGGCAAATGCACTCAATTTCCAACTCTTCTTATAATCATTTTTTTTTCAAACCTTGCTGCTTTGGGCCCTTCTAGATCCTACCTTTCACTTTTGCCCTAAATTAAAAATTAACTTATACTGATTTTAACATATTTTGAACAAACATTTTGTATTACTGATACAAATACATGATATCTCCACTGATAAAAATGAAAACTCCTTGAGGTCAAGGACTGTTTGATTTTTCTATTTGTATTCTGAGCTCCTAGCATTTTGTCTTATACTTGTAAGAATTTATAAATGCTTACTGACTTATCTTTTTAATCTGGGATAGGATTTGGTGAATCTAGATAAATAAATGCAAGTACTTCCATATTATTTTCATTTTTACTGTTGAATAATTTTTAAACATTATTTTGTAAATACTAAAAACACATTAATTACTTTTAGGTATACTCTGATACATGGAAATTTATTTATTTGATAGATCTGATTTCCTAAATTGTGTTTCATTGCTTTTAACATGAAAATAAAAGGTTTTACCTTTTCACTTTTTTTTAAACAAATGCTTTATTAACTTCTGTTTTACATCATTCATTTCTGCCAGATTTTGAGTTACAATCATTTTCTCCCCGTTTATTCCCCTACCCAACCGCCCAGAATATCAGTCCCACAAGATATCGCTTCCTCCAATCTGCTCTCTCCCATACCTTCTCCCATACCCCCTTCAACTTTTCCATTACAGGAAGGTGAATCTTTGTGTCCCAATGCCTGCACATCTTATCTCCCAATTATAAGCAAAGGAGTATTAATAATATTATTTATATATATATTTGAAACATTTAATGTTAAGACTTCGAATTTCAGATCCATTTCCTTCCTCCCTTGTCACCCATTCCCTCTGGGGTGATAAGTAATTCAGTATATGTTGTACATGTCTAGCTATGCAAAACATTATCATAGTAGATATATTGTACAAGGCTGCTTATAATTCCCTCCCACTCATCCCACCCCCCACCTGGTCCATTCCCTACATGATCCTGTCCCTCTTCTATAGTGGGTACTTCCAACCTTTTGGGCCTCCTTTGCCATTTGAATTAGTCTATTTTTTAAGGTGTTGTTTTCCTCAGTCAGGCTGTTGACCCTCATTTCATACTTTTCCTGCATCCTTCTCATTTCTCTTTCCAATTTTTCTTCCACTTCTCTTATTTCATTTTTAAAGTCCTTCTTAAGGTCCTCTATGGACTGCAACCTGTTCATGTTTTCCCCTGGGGCTTTTGGAGTAGGACTTCTGACCTCACAGTCCTTTTCCCGCTCTATGCCCCCAAAATAGGAGACTAGGGTTGCATTTCTCTGTTTCCTTTGCCTTGGCATGTTGCCACTTAATTACTTGACTTTTGGGCTTGTTGCCACACTATGGCTTTAAGGCCAGCTAGAGGAATTTTCGTTCCGAACGTGTGGGGGGCAACTTCCGTTTCTGGCAAGCTGTAAACCCACCCAAGACTTCCACCCTAGATCCCAATCCAGATCCAGGGAGGTTAAAGCAAGAGCGATTACCCCCCAAGACTGATCGCTGGATCTCCCTACAATTCGCAGGCCGGGAGCTGGAGCTGCCTCTGAAAACTACAGAATGGTGTGTCTCCTCAGTGGCTTCTAGCCCCCAGGGGAGGAAGCCGATGCATTCCCCAAATACTGGTCCCAAAGTCCATAGGACACTAAGCTCCTACTTTGTCCTAGGCATGTCTATGTTGATAATTATGGAGTCACCATAGCTGCTGGTGTTGTGGGGTTCCTCCAGCTGGCTGCTGGCCCTGCCACCTGGGGCTAATACCTTGGCTCATGCGCACCTGGGCTCCACTTGTCTCCGCTCCCTGCGCTCTGCGTGCTGCGCGCTGCCGGCTCCCAGACCGCTGTACTGGTCCTTCCTGCGGGGCTGCTGGGCTTTCTTCAGCGGGAGGTCAGCTTCTCTGTGTTGTTCTGTGGGTCCTGGGGCTCCAGAAGTTGTGCAGAGTCCCCTTTTACATAGTTTGGGGGGAGTCTGGGGGCAGAGTGGCTTGGATGAGCTGTTTCTACTCCGCCATCTTGGCTCCACCCCCTAGCTTTTCACTTTTAACATCCATTTGTCAAATAACAGTTAGTTTCCCAGGGCATCAACTAATGTAGAGAAAAGAAACATGTTTCCATATGCATCTTTCTTTTTTTTTTGTACATCCATCATTAAAAATCATTAAGCTTTTGGGGAGCATGTGATACCATGGGTCTTGGAACAACTTAGAAGGATGAGACTTTTTTATTCCTAAATATTCAATATCTAAAAGGGGCAATATGAGGAATAAGTAAATACATCTATAAAATAGTCATCACATCCAAAAGGTGACAGAGCTTTTCATAATTTCAAAAACATACCCTATTAAAACTGGACATTAGAATGTATACTATAAATTCCTTATTACTTTTGAGGGCACTAACATTTTTTCCAGTCATTCAGGTCCACAAACTTAGTCATCTTCTCTTTACTCTCCCTCACCAAAAATGTGCAGCTAGTTGTGAAGTCTTTTCCATTCTACTTCCACATGTCTGACATCCATCCACTTCTGTCAGCTTTCATTGACCTCACCCTAATTTCAGTTTTGTATCATCTCCGGTTGGACTATTGCATGGCCTTCTAATTGGTATCTCTGACACAAATTTCACCTGTTTCAATACCTCCTTCATTATTCTGCTGAAGTGATTTTCTTGAAGCACAATTTTAACCATGTCACTCCATTATTTAAACTAATGTGACTCCCTACTATCCACAGGATCAAATTAAAAACCAGTCTGGAAAAAACAAAGTTCATCACAATCTTACTTTTACCTCATTTTCCATCCTTTCTATATATTGCTTCCCCTCCATAGTACTGTAAAGTCAAGCCAAACAGACCTTCTTGATCCTTTCTTCTCTCTGTGTATTTGCACAAACTTCCCTTTCTGGGTAGAATATACTTCATCTTCATCTCTCCCTCTTGGAATCTCTAGTTTCCTCCAATGCTGCCTTACTTAGATTTATTCTATATTTTCATGAATTCCTATATGTTTCCTCAAACTCTTACACCAAAATAGATTGTGTCACTCTATTATTCTTATTTTCCATGAAAGCTTTTCTAAAACCCTTCTTTGTGCAAGCTTTCTGTATCTCTACCTTCTCCCCTCTTAGCTGAAGCCATCACCTACTTTACTTTTAAAAATGAAAACATTTAATGAACATTAGCTCTTCTTCTATCCCATTCATTTCAAATTCCCTTGATATCATTCCATACTACTTCCTCTCCTTCATTTTCTGACAATAGGGCCCTTTTCCTTCTCCTACCCAATACCTTTTGATTCACCCTTTCCATATTCTCTAACAGATTGTAACAAAAATTATCACTTTTTTCTCCATAATCTGTATCTTCTTCCTATTTACTTGATCTTCAAATATTGTTTGGATATTATTACATATATCCAAGTATCCCATATCCCTAATTTTTTTCAATGTACCCTATCCTTCCCTCTACCAATTACTCTATAAACTCCCTTTCTCACTCTTGTGTAAAATGTTGTCTATATAAGTTACCTCTATTCCCTCTCTTAGCACTCAATTGAAAGCCATTTGCAATATGGCTTCTGAATCTATCACTTAAGCTGGAATTGTTTTTTCTAACTTAGCAATGATAATTAATTACCAAGTATGATGATTATTATTGATTCCTCATGCTTCTAAAATTCTCTGCTCTATACAACAGCATTGAGTCCTATCTCTCTCTAGATATTCTGTACTCTATATGCTTTGATGAAACCACTCACTGCTGGTGTTGCTATCTATATATCTATCTACTCAATGTCCTTTAATGTTTCATCGCTAAACTATGGATCCAAAATATGAGTGTTTCCTACTGGTAGTTGCTGCAGCCAAGTCTACTGAGGAACCAGCCAAGAGGATCATTGGCTTTCCCTGGCCTTGATAAGTAAGGGGGGTATTTGTCCGATGACTATGACAAAAATAAAGAAATAAAATTTGTAGGAATTTCAACAAAGGAAGAAAAGAGTTCCCAGGAGTATGAGATACTTTTTGGCCCCATTTTTTTCTTACATATTGGATTGAGTACTTTTGTGTTTCAAGTTTGTGCCTACTCTCCACAGAAACTCTCTGTCTCTCTGTCTCTGTCTCTGTCTCTGTCTCTCTCTCTCTCTCTCTCTGTCTCCAGATACATGCATATATAAATATACACATATATGTCTACATATACATATGTGTATACATGAATATATTTATGTGTATAAATACACACATATACACATATGTGTGTGCGTGTGTAGACAGAGAGAGACAGACAGACAGACAGACACAGAGTGAGAGTAGGAGGGGGAGAGAGAATGTGTCTAATATAGTAGTGGTGGTAGAAGACAGGGATGGTTTGTGCCCACTCCTACATACTCTCACCAGGGTGAGCGTATGAGATGTGAGCATGATGCTGGGCTGGGAAAAATGTTTTAAATATTAATATTTTTATTATTGTGCTATAAGAAATGAGGAGGAGACGGTTTTCATATTTACCTGTAGAGGCTTATACAAACTGATGCTGAGTGAGAAGAATAGAACCAGGAGAAATTTGTATACAATCACAGACACAACATATGTGTGATGACCAACTATGACAGACTGGATTCTTCTCAGCAATGCAGTGATATAAGTCAATCCCAAAAGACACATGAAGGAGAGATGTCTACATCCAGAGCAATAACTAGAAAGAACTGAGCTTGAATCCTGATGGAAGAAAACTAATTGACCTTTTTCTTTTCATTGTTTGGTTTTATTTCTTCTTAACCATTTTTCATCCCATCTAGAACAATATGCCTTTGTAACTTGACTAATGTCTATTGTGAAAGTATTTGCAGATCCTATACTGGACTATATGCCATTGTGATGGGTGGGAGAAGGGAGGAAAGGGAAATTTGAAACTCAAGGAACTATAGAAATGAATCTTGTAAACTAAAAATAAACAAATACATTTAAAAAAAATTGATATTCTTGTTTCACATAAATAATAAATAAAAAACAAAAAAAATTTTGTTGCACAATAAATAACCTTTTAGAAAAACTGATATCCATTGTATGATTGATAATGAGGAGATATTAACTGGATAATCAATGCTAGTAGGAAAACATTGGATGGGGGCTTATATAATTTGTTAGGTAACAGCTTTCACCATTTAAAGTATCATATTTACATTCAGAAATTCTGAGAACAGAATGAAGTTGTTAAAAGAGTATTACATGTTTTTCCATAGTTATTCTCTTTATCAATACAAAACACTTTTTGACAAATCTTCATTAACATGAAGCCTGTCAACCAAAAGCAGTTATAGACAAGAAAGTGTATTACTTCCAATGTCCTGATCAAAAAAGAAAATAAATATTTCTTCAAATATGTAGTAATAAAATATTTTAGACTTGGTTAGAAAAAACCTAGAAATCTCTCATAGCTATTCGAGACAATATCATTAGTCACTCTAAGCTCTCGTCATGGTTACTTTTATCTATAATATAGGTAGTAGTTCCTCCACACACACACACACACACACACACACACACACACACACACACATATAAATATAAATATGCATATTGTTTCTCAAAAGTTTTTCAAGAAGATAAAATATGTATAGTACTTTTCAAACTTTAACATATAAATATCAGTTATTATTAGTAGTAATAATAATTTACATTAACTATTATACTAAAGACCTTAAAATATCTGAAGACAGAAAAACACTTATGTGCACTTATCTGCACTTATGTGAGGTGTATCATTTTTTACTCTAGCTGGCTTAGATCAATTCCACAAATATTTTTGGGTATCTGTTTAATGTTGCCTATTAATGGTGCAGAGAGAATTATAAAAATTATTTCAAGCATGGCTTCTGTTTCTGTCGAATGTATAACCTTTGAGGGATTTTTGTCACAAATAGATTATTATACTATAATATAAATTGTACTATGGTAGATATATAAAATCATGTACATTGTGCCCCTCATCCCCTACTTACCTTATATTCTATAGGAAGAACATCTTTTCTGATTGGAAAGTATTTAAGAAGGTCTTATGAGGATGTTAGAATTTGCATTTATGTTTAAATTTAAAGGATAATTAATAATTTAAACAAAAACTGATGATATTCCATATGTAGACAATTGTGTGGGAAAACATGCAGAAAGTAGAAACATATCATGGAAGGAGATTTTTTAAGTAGTGGATTTAAGTTTGAGGATATTTTATATGGTAATTATAAGATGAAAGTGGCTCCAGATTTTAGAATTTCTTTAATTAAAGCAAGAATTTGCTGTATAGAATTTGAACTTTATATAGTAGGCAATTGGAGACACTATTAATTTTTTTTTAAAGCAATTGGGGTTAAGTAACTTGCTCAAGGTTACACGGCTAGTCATTATTTATGCGTGGGTGCTCATTTTCTGAGGCCGGATCTGATCTCGGGTCATCCCAACTCCGAGGCCGGTGCTCTTACTCACTGCGCCACCTAACCGCCCCTTTAGGGCAACTGGGGTTAAGTAACTTGCCCAAGGGTACACGGCTAGGTTTTTGTTTGTGTGGATTAAGTGTTGGAGGCCGGCGCTGAACTCAGGTCCTTCTGACTCCAGGGCCGGCACTCTATTCACTGCGCCACCTAGCCGCCCCGACACTATTAATTTTTTAACAGAAGAATCACATGAAAAGAAAAATTCATAGAGATTAGCTACAAATCTAGTAGGGATATTTATCATCAGATATGGAAATGGTACTTTCTTCTTCCAATTTTTCATATTTTGTTTGATTGCCTCTTGGTGCGTCATAGAATCCTGAGTTTCATTTGGTTTGATTCTAATTTGTAGGGAATTATAGTCTTTGGTAAGTTTTTGACGGTCGTTTTTTTAGGGAGGTATTTTCTCCAAATATTTCACTAAATTTACTTTTTAAGGATTTGATTTCTTCAGTGCAACTTTTTTCCAATTTGGTCACTGTAGATGTAAATTTGTCTTCTGCCTCCCTAATTTGGCCTTTAAATCTTTCTTAAGCTCCCCCAAGAATGCTTTTTGGGCTTGAGACCAGTTCATATTTTCTTTTGTGGTCTCAGGTGTGAGTATAGAGTCCATGTTGTCCTCTGTATTTGGTTGTTCTTGATAGCTATAATAAGTTCTGATAGATTTTCTTGCCTTCCCCTTCTTCTTCTCAGCTTCCTTCCTTGCCATTGTAATTTCTTATTTTCTAGTCTCTCAGGCTGGGAGCTAAGGGCCTGGTTGTTGACTTTGTATGCTGTAGCCTCTTGGGGTCTAGTTTGTTACCAGGAGCAAAGTTGTTAGGAGTCTCAATGTTACCTCTGAGGTGTGCTGAGGCGAGGATCTCTGTAGAGGAGGGGTGGTCTGGCCACTTCTGATTTCTGCCTCTATGCCTCTGGGCTAATGCTCAGGAAGACTTTTGCTAGTCAGGTGAGGTGGGGCTTCTTGGGACCCTTCCCCCTCTTCTCTTCAGACTCCTTGCTGCCTCAGTTACACCCCTTCTCAATGACTCCCAAGCCTGAGGCTTTTTCCACTATCTCAGGATTTCACTCTGGGTGGGAGTGAAATATTTGGGTTTTCTAGGTCAGGGAGGGAGAATTGGAGCAGCCAGAGTTTACTTTTTTTTTTTTAAACAAATGCTTTATTAACTTCTATTTTACATCATTCATTTCCCCCAGATTTTGAGTTACAATCATTTTCCCCCCATTATTCCCCTACCCAACCTCCCAGAATAGTAGTCCCACAAGATATCACTTCCTCCAATCTGCTCTCTCCCATACCTTCTCCCATACCCCCATCGACTTTTCCATTAGAGGAAGGTGAATCTTTGTGTCCCAATGCCTGCACATCTTATCTCCCTATTACAAGCAAAAGAGTATTAATAATAGTATTTATATATATTTGAAACATTTAATGTTGTGACCTCGAATTTCAGATCCATTTCCTTCCTCCCTTGTCACCCATTCCTTCTTGGGAGATAAGTAATTCAGTATATGTTGTACATGTCTAGCTATGAAAAACATTATCATAGTAGATATATTGTACAAGGCGGCTTATAATTCCCTCCCACTCATCCCACCCCCCACCTGGTCCATTCCCCACATGATCCTGTCCCTCTTCTATAGTGGGTACTTCCAACCTCCCCTCACCCCAAGGAGGCCCTCCCATCCATCATCCCTCCTCTCATCCCCCTTCCCCCTATCCTGCTGCAGGTTGAGATATCCCATTTAGTATGTATGTCATTTTCTCCCTGAACCAAATTCAATGTGAATGTGGTTTTGCCTTTTTAGCCTTCCTTATTCTCCCCCTCCTTTGCAACCACTTCCCCTACATGAGATAGTTTACCATACCATGTCTCTCCCCATCTCCTCTTGCCACTTTCCTCTCTCACCTCATAATTTCATCCCTTGAGTATTCTCCCTTCTCAACAAATTCAACCTATGCCCTCTATCCATATATAACTGTAACCATATACACACATTCACATATGTATTCATATGACCACACCCCCTTCTTCCATTATTTTCATAGTGAGAAAGATATCATCAGTCACAGTTATTGCTTTCCCATATAGGAATGTAAATAGTTCAACTTTGATAAGTTCCTTTTGATTTCTTTTCCCTGATTACCTTCTCAGGCATCTCTTCCTTCTTGTGTCTGGGTGTCAAATTTTCTATTCAGTTCTGGTTTTTTCCTCAAGAATGCTTGAAAGTCCTCTATTGCACTGAATGACCATATTTTCCCCTGAAACAAAATACTCATTTTTGCTGGGTAGGTGACCCTTGGGTTCATTCTCAGTTCTTTTGCCCTCTGGAATATCATATTCCATGCCCTTCTATCCCTCAGTGTAGAAGCTGCCAGGTCCTGGGCTATTCTGATTGTGTTTCCACAATATTGAAATTGTTTCTTCCTGGCCGCTTGTAGTATTTTCTCCTTGATCTGGGGATTCGGGAACCTGGCTATAATATTTCTGGGAGTTTTCTTTTTGGGATCTTTTTCAGGAGGTGATCGGTGGATTCTTTCAACCTCTATTTTGCCCTCTGGATCTAAAACATCAGGGCAGTTTTCCTTGAGAATTTCTTGAAGGGTGATTTCTAGGTTCTTTCCTTGATCATGGCTTTCAGGTAGTCCAATAATTTTTAAATTGTCTCTCCTGGATCTATTTTCCAGGTCAGTGGTTTTTCCCATGAGATATTCACATTGCCTTCTATTCTTTCATTTGTTTGGATCTGCTTAACAGCATCTTGATTTCTCATAAAGTCATTAGCTTCCATTTGCTCCAGTCTAACTCTGAAGGAATGAATCTCCTCAGTGAACTTCTGAGATTCTTTTTCCATCTGGCAAATTCGACTTTTTAAGGCATTCTTCTCCTCATTGCCCTTTTGGGCCTCCTTTGCCATTTGAGTTAGTCTATTTTTTAAGGTGTTGTTTTCCTCAGTCAGGCTGTTGACCCTCATTTCATACTTTTCCTGCATCCTTCTCATTTCTCTTTCCAATTTTTCCTCCACTTCTCTTATTTGATTTTTAAAGTCCTTCTTAAGGTCCTCTATGGCCTGCAACCCGCTCATGTTTTCCCCTGGGGCTTTTGGAGCAGGACTTCTGACCTCACAGTCCTTTTCCCGCTCTATGCCCCCAAAATAGAAGTCTATGGTTGCATTTTTCTGTTTCCTTTGCTTTGGCATGTTGCCACTTAATTGCTTGACTTTTGGGCTTGTTGCCACACTATGGCTTTAAGGCCAGATAGAGGAATTTTCGTCCCGAACGTGTGGGGGGCAACTTCCGTTTCTGGCAAGCTGTAAACCCACCCACAACTTCCACCCTAGATCACAATCCAGATCCAGGGAGGTTAAAGCAAGAGCGATTACCCCCCAAGACTGATCGCTGGATCTCCCCACGATTTGTAGGCTGGGAGCCGGAGCTGCCTCTGAAAACTACAAAATGGCGTGTCTCCTCAGCGGCTTCTAGCCCCCAGGGGAGGGAGCTGACGCATTCCCCAAATACAGGTCCCAAAGTCCATAGGACACTAACCTCTTACTTTGTCCTAGGCATGTCTATGTTGATAATTCTGGGGTCGCCACAGCTCCTGGTGTTCTGGGGTTCCTCCAGCTGGCTGCTGGCCCTGCCGCCCTGGGGCTAAAACCTCAGCTCATGCGGACCTGTGCTCGGCTCGGCTCGGCTCGGCTCCTGCGCTCTGCGCTCTGCCGGCTCCCAGAGTGCTGCGCTTGTCCTTCCTGCAGGGCTGCTGGGCTGTCCTCAGCGGGAGGTTAGCTTCTCTGTGTCGTTCTGTGGGTCCTGGGGCTCCAGAAGTTGTTCAGAGTCCTTTTTTACATAGTTTGGGGGGAATCTGGGGGCAGAGAGGCTTGGATGAGCTGTTTCTACTCCGCCATCTTGGCTCCGCCCAGAGTTTACTTTTTCGTCCTGGGCCTTAGAAGGAAAGGCAGGCAATTTCTAAACTTCAAGGTTGGGGGCTGATAGCCCCAGGAGAAGCTGCTGTGCCTGCTGGAGTCCCCAAGCCCTCTCTTAGAGGGCTCCAATAGATACTCCTGTCCTTCGGTGACATGCTGGTGAGACATCTGTGAATCAACCTTCATGTGGGTGAGTCTACTGCCTGGGGCTCCTTCTCTCTCTGCTGTAGTCCACCCTCTAGTCTGAGCTGCTGCAGCTGCCACTTGTGATATGCTCCCCCTGTCCAGACCCACATGCGCACTTTTCCTGGGCTGATTTCTGCCATGCTCTGTCTCCCAGTGGATTCTGTCACTCCAAAATCCATTCAGATTCACTTTTTAAAGTTTAGTGATGGGATTCCTGGAGGAGCTTAGAAAGTTTACTGCTTCCATCCGCCATCTTGGCTCCAGCCCTAATAGCCATATTTTTTGCTAAGTCATTGTTTTTACTATATGGAATGAAAATCCCTTCAGAGTTCTCCAAATTTGATGATCTAGGCTAGGTTAAAGCACCCACCTTAATAATTCAGTTTTGGTGCTTTTATTCCTCCTAATTACTCTGTGTGTGTGAATATGTGTGTGCATGCTTGAATGTTTCTATAAAATAAGTGTGTTTAGACCAAATCACTTTTGCATCAGTAACAAATGTCTTAGAGAAGACGAAATGTCAAGGGGTTTTCAGGCATCTGACATTTTGAGTGCTATTTTCCATTTAGAAATAAAAATATATTATTTAGACTTTTAGACAAATCTACAAGTTGCTTCTGAACAAAATAATAAGAACAAAAGAGATAAGATAAAAATAGACTTTTTTCCAAAAGAAAAAAAATGAGGAAAATAAGGAAAAACGCAGTTATAATTTGAAAAATTTGCTTATTTTCATTTGGGAAAGACAATGTTTTGAAAAGAAAGCTCATTATACTAAGGAAATAACATCTAGGAAAAAATATGTGGATAATTAAAACACATCCATTTTAGTCTTATTTGAGGGGATAAGCAATAAGAATTTATGTAACAACTACGTTTAGTCATTGTGCTAAATGTCTTACAAATATGTCACCTGATATTTTAAAATTGATAATTAGTGATTACCTATTAATATATTTTAATGCTATATACACATAGATATATTATATAAACTATCAGGATATATATACACATATATAGCTATATCTACATAAACATATCTATCTGTCTGTCTGTCTATCTAGACATTAATTAAATACAGTACTTAACCTGTTGTAATGACCCTTTTATTTTCAGCCCCTAACACATCACAGGTTAGAGGGGAAAAGAACAAAAGCTCTGCACTTTCTGACATACTAACAATTTGTCGGGCGGAGCCAAGATAGCAGAGTAGAAACAGTGTGTCCACGCCACTCTGCCCCAAGATTTCCTCCAAACTAGGTAAAAGGGGATTCTGAACAACTTCTGGAGCCCCAGCACCCACAGAACAACACAGAGAAGCTAACCTCTCACTGAGGACAGCCCAGCAGCCCTGCAGGAAGGACCAGCGCAGCACTCTGGGAGCCGGCAGAGCGCAGCTCACAGAGTGTGGGGAGCGAAGCACAGGTCCGGTCCACCTGAGTTGCGGTTTAAGCCCCAGGGCGGCAGGGCCAGCAACCCGCTGGAGAGACAACAGAACACCAGCAGCTGCGGCAATTCCTGAATTATCAACATAGGACTAGGACAAAGTGAGAGGTTATTGCCCTATGGACTTTGGGACCAGTATTTGGGGAATGCGTCAGCTTCCTCCCCTGGGGGCTAGAAGCCACTGAGGAGACACGCCATTTTTTAGTTTTCAGAGGCAGCTCCAGCTCCTGGCCTGCGAACTGTAGGGAGATCCAGCAATCAGTCTAGGGGGGTAATCACTGTTGCTTTAACCTCCCTGGATCTGGATTGTGATCTAGGGTGGAAGTTGTGGGTGGGTTTACAGCTTGCCAGAAATGAAAGCTGCCCCCCTACACGTTTGGGATGAAAATTCCCCTATCTGGCGCCAAAGACATAGTGTGGTAATAAGCCCAAAAGTCAAGCAATTAAGTGGCAACATGCCAAAGCAAAGGAAACAGAAAAATGCAACCATAGACTTCTATTTTGGGGGCATAGAGCGGGAAAAGGACTGTGAGGTCAGAAGTCCTGCTCCAAAAGCCCCAGGGGAAAACATGAGCGGGTTGCAGGCCATAGAGGACCTTAAGAAGGACTTTAAAAATCAAATGAGAGAAGTGGAGGAAAAATTGGAAAGAGAAATGAGAAGGATGCAGGAAAAGTATGAAATGAGGGTCAACAGCCTGACTGAGGAAAACAACACCTTAAAAAATAGACTAACTCAAATGGCAAAGGAGGCCCAAAAGGGCAATGAGGAGAAGAATGCCTTAAAAAGTCGAATTTGCCAGATGGAAAAAGAATCTCAAAAGTTCACTGAGGAGATTCATTCCTTCAGAGTTAGACTGGAGCAAATGGAAGCTAATGACTTTATGAGAAATCAAGATGCTGTTAAGCAGATCCAAACAAATGAAAGATTAGAAGGCAATGTGAAATATCTCATGGGAAAAACCACTGACCTGGAAAATAGATCCAGGAGAGACAATTTAAAAATTATTGGACTACCTGAAAGCCATGATCAAAGAAAGAACCTAGAAATCACCCTTCAAGAAATTCTCAAGGAAAACTGCCCTGATGTTTTAGATCCAGAGGGCAAAATAGAGGTTGAAAGAATCCACAGATCACCTCCTGAAAAAGATCCCAAAAAGAAAACTCCCAGGAATATTATAGCCAGGTTCCAGAATCCCCAGATCAAGGAGAAAATACTACAAGCAGCCAGGAAGAAACAATTTCAATATTGTGGAAACACAATCAGAATAGCACAGGACCTGGCAGCTTCTACACTGAGGGATCGAAGGGCATGGAATATGATATTCCAGAGGGCAAAAGAACTGGGAATGAACCCAAGGGTCACCTACCCAGCAAAACTGAGTATTTTGTTTCAGGGGAAAATATGGTCATTCAGTGGAATAGAGGACTTTCAAGCACTTTTGAGGAAAAAATCAGAATTGAATACAAAATTTGACATCCAGGTGCAAGAAGCAAGAGATGCCTAAGAAGGTAATCAGGGAAAAGAAATCAAAAGGAACTTATCAAAGTTGAACTATTTACATTCCTATATGGAAAAACAATAAGTATAACTGAGGAAATCTTTCTCACTATGAAAATAATGGAAGAAGGGCGTATGGTCATGTGAATACATATGTTAATGTGTGTATATGGTTATAGTTATATATGGATAGAGGGCATAAGTTGAATTTGTTGGGAAGGGAGGATACTCAAGGTGTGAAGTTGTGAGGTGAGAGAGGAAAGTGACAGGAGGAGATGGGGAGAGACGGGGGGGGGGGGTAAACTATCTCATGTAGAGGAAGCAGGGGGAAGTGGTTGCAGGGGAGGGGAAAAATAGGAAGGCAAAAAGGCAAAACCACATTCTCTTTGAATTTGGTTCAGGGAGAGAATAACATACATATTAGATGGGACATCTCAACCTACAGCAGAATGGGGGGAAGGGGGGGTGAGGAGGGAGGATGGATGGGAGGGCATCCTTGGGGGAGGGGAGGTTGGAGGTACCCACTATGGAAGAGGGTCAGGATTAAGTGGGGAATGGACAAGGTGGGGGTGGGATGAGGGGGAGGGAATTATAAGCCGCCTTGTACAATATATCTACTATGATAAATGTTTTGCATAGCTAGACATGTACAACATATACTGAATTACTTATCTCTCCAGAGGGAATGGGTGACAAGGGAGGAAGGGAATAGATCTGAAATTCAAGGTCTTAAGATTAAATGTTTCAAATATATATAAATACTATTATTAATACCCTTTTGCTTGTATTTGGTAGATAAGATGTTCAGGCATTGGGACACAAAGATTCACCTTCCTCTAATGGAGAGGCCGAAGGGGGTGTGAGAGAGGATAGGGGAGAGAGCAGATTGGAGGAAGCGATGTCTTGCGGGTCTGCTGTTCTGGGAGGGTGGGTAGGGGAAAAACGGGTGGGGGGGGGGGAAATGATTGTAACTCAAAATCTGGCAGAAATGAATGATGTAAAACAGAAGTTAATAAAGCATTTGTTTAAATAAAAAAAATTAAAAAAAAACACTCAGGGCTAAGCCATGGTAATAACTTAATTTTTAGTATAATTATAATAAAATTATATTACTGCTAAAGTTAAAAAAATTTTGTCTTCCTAATTATAGAATTTTTGACTATTTTCTAAGCACTAGCCTTGCCAAGATTAAGAAGAAACAACATCAGAAGTTTGGAGAAAAGAATAATATTTTTGGGTCATACTAAATTACAATTATCTTATACTAAGCCAAAGAGAATGTTTACACAATGAGAAATAAGTCAATTTTATAATACTTAAAGTATTAAAATAATGAACAAAAATCATTGAATATAGTATTTTAAATTAGAAAACAATAACTAACACAAATTTAGTAATGCTACTTAAAATAGTGTGTGTGTATCTATATATAAACATATTCACATGTTGAGTCAAATATATGTAAACTAAAACATGGCACTATTTTTACTCTAAACATAGTCAATTATAATTGGAATGAGTCTGACATTGGTTTCCAAAGAAAGGGGAAATGCCTTAGTCATATTTCTGAATGTTATAAAAAAGCAATTCAAATGTAGATATTTTGTGTGTGTGCATATATATATATATATATATATATATATATATATAAAACTAGATAAATTTTTGTGGAACAGATAAGATTTTCAATGATACATTTTTTCTTATAAAGAATCACATTCCCTAATATCAGTTTTTAAAATCTTTTTATATCAAACACCCAAAACTAATTAATACCTCAAAATTCATTTTTGGAAGTATTTTTAAATATCTAAAAGAGTCCTTTGCAATTGGAATTTACATGACACTGACATAAGACAAATCTTCAAGCTACGAAGAAGAAACGAAAGAAACGAAAGAAGAAACGAAATTTTCATATACAACTTTTAAAAATTACAGATTCATATTATTATTAAATAAAACATACACACACCCCACACACACACATAGTAGAAATCTTGGCTACCAAAATATTCAAGTTATGAAATAGACCAAGAATCAATTCTCAAATGACCAATTAAAATTGTTTTGGCCCCTTGGGAGGTGAATGTTTTAAAAATCATTTACTGTACTGATTTCATAAAAAAACTTTTGAAGCATAATTTGACTCAGTGCCATCAATATGAACATACTGGTTGCATTGTGCTTTAACATTATGCTTTCTTTACTTCCTAGGTAAATCTGTAGAACTATTTTTCCCGGTAGGGAAACAGGATTTCTGTGAGGCTCCAGGTCCTACCACTTCCAATTTATGTAAAAGAGGACTCTAAACAAACTTTGGAGCTACAGAACCCACAAAATGACACAGAGAAGCTAACCACCTGCTAAGGACAGCCCAGCAGCCTGGAAGGCAATGGTCATTGAGACTCCAACCCAGCATGAGCCAGAGGTTTTAACCCAAGGGCGTCCTGACCAGCAGCCTGCTTGAGGAACTTCAGAACACCAGAAGCTGTGGCATTCCCAGAATTACCAACAAATAGATGCCATGGAAAATGGGAGAGGTCAGTGCAGTTTGGACTTTGGGACCAGTAGTTGGGAGTGCACGGCTTTTGCCCCCAGGGCAAGAAGCTCATGAGAAACCTTGGCACAAAAAGTGCCATGTTGCAGCTTCGGTTCCAGGCCTACAGACTGTGGGGGGACCAGGCTATCAGTCTAGGGGATAAACGCTCTTGCTTTAACCTGCTTGGATCTGGATGGCAGTCTGGGGTGGAGGTCTTGGGGTGTGTGAACAGCTTGCCAGAGCATGTGAAGGCCTCAGAGAGGCACCCAACTAATACCTCCAGAAGCTGAGAAAACCCCACATTTGTGACAGAAGCTCCCCTATCTGGTGGCATAGTCCTAATGAGGCAAAAAACAAACAAATAAACAAACAAACAAACAAAAAAAAAAAAACCCAGAGGTCAAGTGACTGAGTTGTGACATGACCCGGCAAAGGAAGCAAAATAAACAGAATACCCCAACTTTACACTCCTACTTTGGTGACAAAAAAGGACCAAAGCATAGAAAAGGAGGAAGACAATGAAGTCAGAAATCTTGCACCAAAAGCTTCCAAGAAAAATACAAGCTTGTTACAGGACACAGAGGACTTAAGAGGCAGATAAGAGAAGTGGAGGACAAATTGGGGAGAGAAATGAGAATGATGCAAGAAAATTATGAAAGCAGAGTCAACAGCCTGACTGAGGAAAATAACACCTTAAAAAATAGACCAACTCAAATGGCAAAATAGGCTCAAAAAGTCAATGAGAAGAATGCCTTAAAAAGCCAAATTTGCCAGATGAAAAAAAAAATCTCAAAAATTCATTGAGGAGAATCATTCCTTCAGAATTAGACTGGAGCAAATGGAAGTTAGTGACTTTATGAGAAATCAAGATGCTGTTAAACAGATCCAAACAAATGAAAAAATAGAAGGCATTGTGAAATATCTCATGGGAAAAGCCACTCACCTGGAAAATAGATGCAGGAGAGATAATTTAAAAATTACTAGACTACCTGAAAGCCATGACCAAAAAAGACCCTAGAAATCATCCTTTAAGACATTCTCAAGGAAAACTGCCCTGATGTTTTAGAACCAGAAGGCAAAATAGAGGGGTGGCTAGGTGGCGCAGTGAGTAAGAGCACTGGCCTCGGAATTGGGATAACACGAGATCGAATCCGGCCTCAGAAAATGAGCACCCACACATAAATAATGAGTAGCCATGTAACCTTGAGCAAATTACTTAACCCCAACTGCTTTAAAAAAAAAAAAAAAGAGAGAGAGAAGGCAAAATAGAGGTTGAAAGAATTCACCAATCACTTCCTGAAAAAAGATCCCAAAAAGAAAACTCCTAGGAATATTATAGCCAGGTTCCGGAATTTCCAGGTCAAGGAAAGAATATTACAAGCAGCCAGGAAGAAATAATTTGAATATTATGGAAACGCAATCAGGATAACACAAGATCTGGCAGCTTCTATACTGAGGGTTCAAAGGGCCTGAAATATGATACTCTGGAGGACAAAGAAGCTGCGATTTATAAGTATCACCTACCCAGCAAAATTGAGTATCATATTTCAGGGAAAAATATGGTCATTCAGTGAAATTGATGACTTTCAAGGATTCTTGATGAAAAAAACCAGAGTTGAATAGAAAATTTAACATTCATATACAAGAAGCAAGAGAACCTTGAGAAGGTAAACAGGGAAAAGAAATGATAAGGAACTTATCAAAGTTAAACTATTTACATTCCTACATGGAAAAATGATCATTGTGACTGATCAAACTATTCTCCATATGAAAATAGTTGCAGAAGGGTATATGAGCATATGAATACATATGGGAATGTGTGTATATATGTTTATAGGTATACATAGATGGAGGCCAGAGTTTGAATTTAATAGGAAGGGATGATTCTTAAATGGTGAAATGAAGAGGTGAGAAAGGAATATAATGAGAAGAGATAGGGAGAGACAGAATGGGGCAAACTATCTCATATAGAAGACACAAGGGTCAATGGTTACAATGGAAGGGACAAACAGGAAAGCAAAATGGCAAAAACTTATTCTCATTGAATTTGGCACAGAAGGAGAGATTGACATACATGCTAAATAGGGTATCTCACCATACAAGAGAGTAGGGGTGAGGAGGATGAGAGGAGGGATAATGGAAGGGAGGGCAGGCTGCAGAAGGTATTTGGAAGCACCCACTTTTGAAAAGGGACAGGATCAAAATAGAGAATAGGACAAATGGGGGTGGGATAGGAGGGAGAGAAATATAGTCAGTATTTTATAATATATCTACTATGATAATGTTTTACATAGCTACACATGTAGAACATATACTGAATTTTTTATCTTCCCAGTATGGGTGGGTCATAAGGGAGGAAGAGAATGAATCTAGAATTTGAAGTTTTAAAATCAAATCTTTAAAAATACAGAACTACTATTATTAATACCATTTTACATGTAATTGGCAAATAATCTATACAGGCATTGGGGCATAGAGATTCACCATGGCCTATTGGAAAAGTCAAAGGCGGTATGGGAGAAGATATGGGTAAGAGCTGATTGGAGGAGGGAATATCCTGTGGGAGTGCTATTCTGGGGTGGAGGGTAGGCAGAAAACGGTGAAAAAAAATTAACTCAATCTCTGACAGAAATGAACGATGTAAACCAGAAGTTAATGAAGCATTTGGAAAAAAAGAAATATTTTTCCCTTTGAAAACTGGCCTAAAACAAATTGTACCAGGAATGAGTGGTTTCTTTTTAATTATACTTTCCTTGTCTATTTGTTGTCAGGCTTTTTAAAAAAACTTTTATGAACATTGCTACCTGATTCAGCTCTCCTCCCCACACATAATTTGGCATTTCTAATATTTGCCCAGAGTAAAACTGGTTATTATATAACCAAATTTTATAGAATGATATGTAATTAAACAAACTGTGTAATTTTTGCTTTAGAGCCTAACTTTTTGTGAAGAAAATTTGACAATTAAAATATTGATTTTTACCTTTGTCAATTTATTCGATTTCATTGGTGTTCTAGATGGGTGAAGATACTGAATTGTACAGCTATGGATTCATGGGGTATTAGATAATAAACACATTATCTTGTGACCATGTATAATTTAGCAAGGAATAAAAATAGATTTAGACACTTTATGGTTATAATGTCAAAGATTAAAGCTATTAACTAAAATTAGAGAGAGAGACAGAGAGACAGAGAGAGAGAGAGAGAGAGAGAGAGAGAGAGAGAGACAGAGACAGAGACAGAGAGACAGAGAGAGAGAGAGACAGAGAGAGAGAGAGAGACAGAGACAGAGAGAGACAGAGACAGAGAGAGAGAGACAGAGAGAGAGAGAGAGAGAGAGAGAGAGAGAGAGAGAGAGAGAGAGATACAGTGTGCCTCCAATTCTTCAACATTTCCAAAGATCTGTGACTTCTTTATTTTGGGTACATTTTCCATGAGTGCAGAGAACAATTCAACCACAATCTATTAAAATATTTCATGAGTATCAGTAGCCAAAATAATAATTTCTTTTAGTCATGGTTAGTAATTAAATCTCTAATAATATAGTTAATCTTTCTAGTTAATTTCTTAACTAAAATTATCCCCAGTTGGTCATCAAGCTCATATTTTCTTGTTTGTTAATGTGATTGAATCTCATGCTCCTCATTTAGCTAAAATAACAATTTATATTATA
Organism: Gymnobelideus leadbeateri; assembly: GCA_011680675.1. Taxonomy (NCBI): domain Eukaryota; kingdom Metazoa; phylum Chordata; class Mammalia; order Diprotodontia; family Petauridae; genus Gymnobelideus; species Gymnobelideus leadbeateri. Next base: position 116,363 of record WOXC01009839.1, on the reverse strand, counting down.
TCACATGAAATTCTATAAAAGCTTTTTATAAATCCATTCTCTAACAAAGTACTACTCTGATGTTTGATGGTAGTATTGTATTGAACTTTTAGCAGACCCCCTGTCAGGTTGTACCATGCTAGAAAGGTTATGAATACTGTTTTTTTTTTTCTGCTGTTGGAGGACCAGAATAGCCAAGTACAAAGAGGCAAATAACCAGATGGCTGGACACCAGGCAATGAATTATTTTGGTCAGAATACACAGAAACTCATGAATATCATCTACCAAAGTGTGGAGGGATTGGCAATCTGTTTCAGTTGAGTCAGTGCCCAAAAGAGAGTCTATGGAAGAAGTGGAAAACTCCTGCTTCAGTATCTTCATGCAAATAGCCTAACTTTCCTGAATCTCATTATATACTAAATACCAGAACTCCTGGTGATGGTGAGAATAATTCTAACAAGAAATTGGTCAGAATACTTGTGGGATTAGAATATCACTTTATGCTAATAACTTAATTGGTACCTTATAATTTAACAGGAAGCAAAATTGCACATGACCATCATCCCCAGGACTTACCTTTCTGGCTCAATTTGTTCAAAAGAGATAATAAATTGATATCTTTTCCCCTGTAGGATATGAAAAGTGGCACGTCTGAAGAAACTTTAGGGAGGAAACAGGAAACCACATATGACACATTCTAACTACTCTCAAATATTGGTAGACATAGTAGAGGCATTGCAAATGAATTGTGATATCTAAAATTCAGTCTTTATCTCCTAGAGTAGCAGTGATGACTGGGAACAGGTAGCCCTTTCTCCCTACATCACCCCTAAACAGAGTGTGTCATGACTTTCCTGTAATATCATTATTTTATTTTCCTATAATATCAAAATCAAAAGATTACAATAGAGTTAGATAAAGAAAAGTTATGCATGAAGGACATATAAAGATAGTCTGTACAGTAGAAAGAGTCAAATGTACACATCCAAATAACAAGATTTAAATCCCAGTACTGGTACTAGCTGTGATTTTTAACTATAAAAACTACTTCTACCAAGGAAAACTAAAAGTCATTTATATCTAATGTTCTTAAAAGTTGTTCAGGTCTCAGAAAGGCTGAATGAATTATACAGATTTAATTTCTTACAGACAGGATTTATGTCTTATAGGTCTCCTAGACTCCACGTCTAATGTTTTATCTACTATGCCATGATGTACTATTTAATGAAGAGTATTATTAGATGTCAATTCAAGAAATGGCATTGAATTACATTAGATCTAAGTACTTACTGACAGCTATGACCTGTCATGTAATTTTATACTTATATCTGATTAGAGTTCTTGCTTAGAAATGGAAATCAAAAGTCAGAACCACTCAGCTTTTTGTCTAATCACTAGCATTTCATTAATACTCACAAATAGAACCATGTATCTCCAAGCCAACATATAGCAGAATGTTATTTGATTTTCATGAGTTCTAGCCATATGAATCAATTTACCTTCCATTTACTATAGACTTGAACTATGAATTAGAACAAAGAGCTAGACCAAATCTTATTTTATTAGAGACATTACATATGTCTAAAGTTCTAATATTTTAAATATTTTGACTATGAGCAACTCTGAAAGTAGCAACTCATTTAAAAAATCTAATCTAAAATATTATGTATACTCCTCTATTAATTTAAAAATAATAAATATTAGATTCTATTCTAATTCCCAAAACTCTTACCCACCTTTGTCTCTTCTCCATACAGAATACCTTGACAATTTGATGAATCCTGTATTCAATTATCAAACATATATTTATTAAGTATTTACTTTGAGTCAAGGAATAAATCCCTGCCCTCAGAGAGCCTACATTCTGCATTATGTATTGGAAGGAATATATAAATAGGTACATACAAATAAGATGGACAAAAATTTTAGACAGAAAGACATTATGATCCTGGAATATAGTCTTCTGATCAGAAAAGAAATATTTCCTGGGCAGCACCATGATTGGAGGACCCTCATGGGTAATTCCAACTTTGGTGGTTCCCATTTGAGAGATACCAATTGTGAAACTGGATATTTGAGACTGAGGAGAGGATAGAAGAATTTACTAATATAACATGTTCCATGGAGAAAGAAAATGATCATTCCTTTTCCTGAGTGCATCCTATTTAAAGAACATCCTACTTAAAGAACAAACCCTTCTAGTACTCAAACCAGACAGTGTAGGTCTGATGGAAAAACGTGATTATTCAAACTTGGAATGAGGAAGGTAGGGAGGAAAGTGGGGATGTAAAGGGAAAGCGATATGTGGACTCAGAGTGAAAATATACAAATAACTTGAAGCCAAGATGGCAAAATAAAATGTTTTAGCCAAATATCCTGTTCTATCCATACTCCCTGGAGAAACATTTGCTTAAACACTTGCTTAAAATAAAGAGAACTTTATGTAAAAAATAATAAAGCCAAAGAAAAACACAACAGAGCTCTTTACCAGATAATAGGGGTTGAAACAAGGAAATAGTCTAGGAAGAAGGGCAGTTCATAGGCTTTGTGACAAAACAAGGAAATTGATGGTGGGGGGCAATGTAATTGGGAGACTAAGGATTTCTTAGGAGACTTCTCTGAAGCCAGCAACATCTGACATGGGATTATTCCAGGACAAGAGATCTGAACCTTTATTTGTGTGACTCCACATAGGGTGTAAAAAGATGCAAAATGACTGGAGACTGGGGAAATTCCAAAAAATATAGGGAAGCCAAAAACTGTTGCAATCTATGATACTTCTTGCCAAGGCTTAGTCTAGAATTTGCCTCCAGGTCAGGAAAGCAATCTCAAGGCATTGATATAAAAGACAGAAAAGCCTGGACCCACCCACGGACTACAGGGAACAATTTCTGTACTTCTGTAAATAGTCTAAATAGAACTTCAAAGACCTGAAAGGACTGGGTGAAGGGATTAAAAAATAAGATGGAAGAAATGAAGGAAGAGTTGAAACAAGAGATTTTAAAAAAATCTCTTAGAATAAGAACTTAGAATAAGAACTCAGAGGGAAAATAGTCTACATTTTCTAGAAATTCTAAACCCTAAAAAACGACACTGAAGGATAGAGAATTCAGTGATCCAAAGGGATGACAAAAATATTTGAAATAAGTAAAAGGGAGAAAAATTAAAAGAACAAAAGATGATATCTATTATTCAAAATACCTGACCTAGAGTCAGCTAGGTGATGCAGTGCATAGCAAACCAGCCCTGGAGTCATGAGGTCCTGAGTTCAAATTTGTCCTCAGATACTTGACACTTACTAAGAGTGACCTTGGCCAAGTTACTTAACCCCAATTGCCCTGTCTTCCCCCTCCAAAGAAATAAAAATTTTTAAGAAACACAACTGACATAGAAAATAGTATGGAGAAGGATAATTTAGGAAGAGAATTACCAAAGAAAAAACATACCACACTTCAAGAAATGATTAAATAAATCTCCCTAGAACTAGCAAACTCAAAGTGAAAACAAAAATTTAACAACATACTTCATGCCATACACTTTGCTTAAGTCCTAACACTACAAAGGACAAAAACAAATAGATTCTCTTTTAAAACTCTCTCAATGTCCCCCCCTATTTTTTCACTCTTGGCATAGGAGAAGGCTTTAGCAAAGCCTCAGAGTCAGAAGATGCGATCACCTCTTCCTCTCAACTCCTAGAGCACTTTGTACTTAGAGCCAACTAAATTACTTAGTGGATACAGGTTTCAGGAGTCAGGAAGTCTTGAGGTCAAATCCAACCTCATAAACTTACTAGTTGTGTGACACCAAGTCATTTAACCTCTTTCTTCAATTCCTCATCTTTAAAATGAAGATTAAAATAATACATAACTCTCAGGGTTATTTTGAGAATCAAATAAGGTAATATTTTTATTAGCACAGTACATGGAACAACAAAGTAGGTAAATATTACCTATTATTATAATCATCATCATCATCATCATCATCATTATGAGCAAAATGTATGCCAACACTAAGGAAATGATGAATCTTTAAAGTTCCAAAGCATAACCAAAAAGTTTAAATTTGTGTGCCTGATGAAACACATATATTAAATCTACATAAGACTTACATACTGTGTACTAATTATAATACTTTTATATATTTTATGCTAATTATACATTGATGTGCCTGAGACAAAACTATATTGCAACATGTATTTTCTACTGCATGCTGAGAGTAGAGACTTAGATGAAGAAGAGATTATTAAGATGGAAGGAGAGCTAAGGGAAAGGAGAAATCTAAGATTTTTTCTTCATTTCTCAATAACTTGAGAAACATTTGAAGGACAAAGCTTCAGTTGACATGAGCATTTTTGTGTAATTTTTACTTAATTTTACTATAATATATTATTTCTCCAATGTGAATGCAAAAAATTATAAGAAGATATTACAAATTTACTTTGAAACCAAAGTGTTCATCCTACTACCTACAGGATGTGCTGTATGTTTTCAATTAATGCAGGTTGGTCCTTCAAGGTATTCTGAAATTTGAATCCTGTGTAATGAAGAAAATAGACATTTACACATTTTCTTTATGGGGAAAAAACCAAGAAACTAGACAAATAAAAGGCATTTTTTGTGACTTATTCTGGAATTTCATTAAAGGGCAGTAGTTCTCAAACTTTTGGATCTCACTAAAAATCCTGTAAATTTCTGAATTATTGAGGACACTAAAGAAAAATTGTCTATGTGAGTTGTGTACATCAATATCTATCCTTTTAGAAAATAAAGCCATCTTACTAGCATTAATTAGATAAAAATTATATAGATCAGTTAAACAAAGTTTTTAAATTATTTTCAATTTACAGACCCCATGAAAGGGTACTGAGGCCTCTCAGATATCCCCATAATTTGAACCATCATTATAGGGAACTCCCAGTGAGGAAACACCCTCTACCAATACAGATAGATTAGAATGAGCAGATGTAACTTAAAGGCTTAGAGAGTTATATGGTCACAATGGAGCTTGAGAAACTGGGCCAGGATCATTTAGTCAGAATATATGTGAAGCAGTACTTTAACCTAGATCTTTCTAACTCTCCAACTGACTCTCCAGACACTACATCATGCTGCCTCTGAAAAAGCATAAAGGATACCAAAGACCTAATAGTGGACACAATAAATGTATGTGAATATATTCACAGGGAGTAATCGATTCAAATGATAGGAAAGGCACATTACACTTTCAGATGAAGAAGGGGCAAAGGAACCCTGGAGTGCAGCAGACAGCTGTCTCAGATGAGTTAGTGGTACACATGTATCTCTCTTTACAGTAAATGAAAATCAGTAAGAGACAAACAGCAGGCTTTCCATCAAAGGTTTTATTTCTAGTTATTAAAATCACTGTGTGGCATGGGAACTCGCTGTCTGCAGACATAAACTGAAGTAAATGTGAAATCTAGGCAGTTTATGTGATTACCCCCATTACTGTATCTGTCTGGAAAATAAAAGTTGTATGCCTGATCCAAGAGGGAGCAAGGGGAATTTGGTCTAGCAGCCACAGTTTCAAATACCAAGTCAGATACAGCAGCACTTCTAATTCAGCATGAAAAATGAGGTAGAACTTGTCATTGGCTCAAGGGTTATGGAATATTTTGACCCAAGGGGCAACTTTAAATGAAAATATAAATGTAATTCGATTTTCTGTTGATGCAGGTGTAAATGCAATGTCTAGAATCTCAGATCTTCTGGAAATCCCTGTTTGCAGATACTGTGTGTGTTAACTGGCCCCATCCATCTGCCCTGTGCTCCCTTAAATCCCATCAGCCTGCTTTTTATTAAAAATTTGAACAAAATTAAATATCATTTGTAATAATATCACTGTCTGACATTTTCCCCCAGCTGTTTGCTCTTGGCATACTTAGATATTTCCAGTTGCCAATTTTTTTTTTCCCAACAAGTCTGCTGTAGGTCCAGCTCTTCTTACAGGATTGAGGGACCATAACATTATAAACATTTTTGCTCCAAGGATATTTGGGATGTTTATAACTAGTTGAAATATAATACAGGTATAACCAAAATTATATATGTAAGTGTTTAACAATTAGCTCTGAAAAACATGTATGCAGAACACATTTAAGATGTAATCTGCACTATTAAAAATTTTCCCATCACTTTGTTAAGTCTAGACAGTTAAGAAAAAAATCAAGTCATGTATATTATGCCAATTTCCAATTTGTAAATACTAACATTGAAAATTTAAAAATCTAGAGCCAGTATGAGTTGGCTTCCATACACCTCTGGCTATTATAGGAAAATCACTTAACCTTATAGGGAAAAGAAAACAAAAGGAAAAAAGAAATAGAATCTCACTTATCCCTTTACCTAGTTTGCTAGTACTGGAAAACATTCCTGGATTTTTTAACATGAACTATTTTAAATAAGTTTTAAAGAGAATATCAGCAATCCAGACTAGATGGTTAATGACTAACTATACACTCTGAAGTGTTCTCTATTCTTCAAATTGTTAATGGCCTTCACAGCACATAATAACCCCATGTAAATGCTACTATTGATAAATAAAAATTGATCTTCGAACAAATAGATTTTAAACTAAATATACCAACATATTCTGAGCTAAATTATCTGCCATATATATATATATATTTTCTTAGCTACAACATGTGGAAGATTTGTAGAACTTTCAACTTCAGTAGCCAGCTATTAAGCACATGATAGGCAGAAAACATTGTACTAAATGCTACAGGAAAGAGAAGCACTAACTAAAACCCTACTCTCACCTTCTAAGGGGGACATGATATAGATAAAAGAAATATTGTAGCAACAATAAAGATTACCAAAATATCACTTAAGTCCTGAGATAGTCTTGACATAGCAGAGAATAATTAAGTCTTTGTTCAAATAAAGACCATATAATAGAGACTAATTTTTCAAATAATACTTTTTGTTTTGTTTTGTTTTTGGAGGGGGGAACACAGGGCAATTTGGGTTGTGACTTGCCCAAAGTCACATGGCTAGTAAGTGTTAAGTTTCTGAGGTTGAATTTGAACTCAGGTCCTCCTGACTCCAGGAGCAGTGCTGTATTCACTGTGCCACCTAGCCACCCCTAGATAATACTTGTTAATGCCAAAATACTAAATACTCAATTAGAATTTTAACATATGCTATAGGTCTCATTATTTTAGAGAGTTGCAAAATTGTTCACTTATAATCAATTCTTTCATGTATACTTCTTTACCAATATATTTATCTTAAAATTAATTTCAAGAATTGAGAAAGAGAATGAGTTCAAATTTTCCAGCTTAATATATTTAAATCCTTAGATTACTCTGTGTCAGCACTATGAAATGGTGGTAATAATAGCTATAATATATACCTGCATTATTAAGGAAAATGATTTTTAATTTCTAAAACACAATAAAAATGCAAACTGACATTGTTGAAAGGATAAGCATAGGCAGGCATGAAGCTTGAGCTAAGTTTAGCTGGTTTACCACTCAGGGGGAAGGCCAATGGTCAGGCAAGCTGTAGAAAAATACATTAAGTAGAGTTAATCCAATATTAAGATTGGTTTATCTCATAACATTAATAAGTCATCTTCATTTTAAGAGAATGTGAGTCTGAGAGCCTGTACAAAGTCCCATTGAAATATTCAGGATATTACTGCACTTCCACAGTAGAGTAGGATGTTTCTTCTCCTTGTGTTCATTCACTTGTGCCCAAGGCTTATACCCAAGGGGACAAAAACAAACAAACAAACAAACAAACAAACAAAAAAATAACAACATACTTTTGAGTTTGTTCCAGTAGTACCACACTTTTTAACAATGCTCTTTATATTTCATTCCACAAGCAAATGGCAAATGGGATGTAATTCTTCCCTTGAGCCAATGAATGAAAAATGAATCCAAAAGAGAGAGTGTAGGGGAAAAAATCTCTCTATGATTAGGAGGATACCTAATTAAAGGAAGAGAAGATCTGCTGAAATTCTGCCACAGCTATGTAGGTGGGTCTTCATCTTGCTGAAATCATACATAAATAGAGAAATTAGGCTTTCATAAGCTTACTTTTACCTTTTCCATGGTCCTTTTTTTATTTTTCTCCTCTGAACTTTCTTTTAGAATTCATTCACTGAAAATTTCTGGCCCAGCATCCCAACCTCCTCTCCACAAAAAAAAAAAAAAAAAAAAAAAAAAAAAAAAAAAAAAAAAAAAATCTAAAACAAAAGAAACCAAAAAAAATGATAATAATAAAATCATGACTTTACCTCCACTACATTTTATCATAGCATGTCCCATTTCTTCCGATCCCTGTATGGAGAAGGTCATTTATTTAATAAAATAATTCAACCCAAAATGTTAATGACTCATAGTGCTTTAATTTATTTGCCCCTAGGTGTCCTCTATTTCACCTGTTACTAGAAACTTAATGCCTTAACTCAGAAGTTGATAATTAAAAAACTTTAGGGATGGGTAGCCTATCAAATATCATATATTCCAACCTACTCATTTTGCCCTTGAAGGAAGAACTCCAGAGAAATGTAAAGATTATCCACTATCATATGATATATACATACATATATATGATAGCAAATAGAAGTGATAGAGACAGTCCTAAAAACCCCTTTCCTGACGTCCATTCCAATCCTGTGTTTATACTATCGTTTTACTGTCTCATTAAATATATTCACACATACCTATATTGATATCAGTATTGATATTATATATATATATATGTGTGTGTGTGTGTGTGTGTATGTACATATGCATGCATGTATGTTTTTGTAATTAAAATTTTTAAAAGAGAGAATACCACTGTTAGAGGAGTTTAGTATGTCAGTTGGATTCTAGAGGTAACTACAAAGCAGACAATTGTACTTTCTAAATATTCAGGATTGATGGAAATCATTTGACTAAGGTCTACCAGCACTTATACTAAAACCTAAATTCCCCAAGGTTTCTGACTTCAAATTAGTTCTCTATTTAAAAGATTATGGTCCTACTACTATAGGACTTAATCTTACTTTCTTTGTGAGCTATGATGAGGAAAGTGTAAACAAACAGATTCGTGATTGTTATAACAATTACATTTAATGTTTAAAGTTTTATCATAACAGATTTACCTGTATATAAGAATGTTGGTATATATCTACATGATATGTTTATAGATAGATTAGAAAGATAAAGAATTTCATAATGCAGCCAAACGTTAAATTTAATGAGATAAAACTGAATTTAATGACACTGGTTTTAATTTTCAATCTATTTTGAAGATCAATGAAGACATAAATAGATTTTGCAATTTAGCCTCTTAGAAATTGCCTGGGATATTGATAAGCTAAGTGCCCAGAGTCAAAGAGCCAGTATCTGTCAGAAGCAGCATTTGACCTCCATTCTTTACTCACAGACCAGTGCTGAATTTACTACTACTACTACTGCTGCTGCTGCTGCTGCTCTGCCTCCTCCTCCTCCTCCTCCTACTATGACTACTACTACTATTATGACTACTACTACTGCTACTATTGTACACTTTGCACATTGCATGTAATAATGAATGGATTATGAATTATGTATTAAAATATGAATGTACTAATTATTAATATTAATAATATTAAATTAAATTAATATTAATATAAAACATTAATAACTGCCTTATGAGTTAAAGACTTTTTTGTAGTTTCTACAATATCTTTACAATAGTCTAAGTAGAGAATAGAGACGTTAACAAATGTCAATTAAAAAAAACTCTCAGAAATATAATTCACTAGAAAGAATTTCCATTTTCCCCAAAAACATATTTTCAAGAAGTTGACTTAAGCATTAAGTTCCATTTCTTTGCAAACTATTAAATGTTTCACAGTATTTATGTGAAAAAGTAAAACTTGGGGTGGCTAGGTGGCACAATGAATAGAGTACCAGCCCTGGAGTCAGGAGGACCTTAGTTCAAATCTGGCCTCAGACACTTAACACAAAAACCAACCATGTCACCTTGGGCAAGTCACTTAACCCCAATTGCCCTCCAAAAAGCAAAAGAAATAAAAAGAAAAAGGAAAACTCCCCAGAGTAATAATTCTACATTGAATTGAATCAAAATATATAAACTTACATTTTAATGCACAATGATTATTTAAACATAAAAAAATATTTGCTTATTAATGAAAATGTCATTTTTTTTTTTACTTCAAGAAAAGCAAGATACTTTAATAGAGTCAACCATGGAGTTTGACTATTGGCCTACCTAAACAACAAAACAGTGCTTTATGTAAAAAAAAGGCCAATTGAAATATAATAATTGGTTTTAGTCCTTTGAAAATACATTACTTGAATCCCGCACTTCCCTAATCACCATTTTACATAAAGAATAGGGCTTTCACTGCAGACCTGATCATTGATGGGGAATTATTAACATAAGTACAATGTAAAGGGCAATAACAAAATAATATCATCCAGAATTCAAAACAGAACTATGCTTGCTAGTTCTTTCCACTGTAAAATTTCATAAGTACGTTTATATTCCCTAGAATACTTGGCATACACTTCCATCAGCAGTATTTTTTTTAATGTGAGCTGGATTCATTAAATGAGAAATATTCATTTCCTCTTTAGATCATTTTCCATTGAATTGGTAGCAGCAAGAAGACTAGGCTGGTAGGCAAAGCACATTGGTTCTAATTACAGCTCTTTCACTAAACAACTGAGTGACTAGATAAGATGCAATATGTTATGATATAAATGGTACCAGTCCTGATATCTGATTTCTAGTCCTGCTCTTACTAGCAAGTTTTGTGATTTAAGGGAAACTACTTCATCATTTTGATTCTCAATTTCCTCATCAGTAAAGCAGCGATAAAAATATTCGCAGGTCACAAAAGTATTATGAGGAAAATAGTGTATAAATTCTGTCTCAAAAGAGTTGATACATATAAAGTGTTTGAGAAATCATGAAGTTCTCATTCTGGACCGCAATATGACTATGCCCAAAGGGTTATAAAATGTGCTTCCCTTTTTATAAAACAATACCATGCTATATCCTAAAGAGATCATAAAAATGGGTAAAGAAGCCACGTATAAAAATATTTATAGCAGCTCTTTTTGTGATGGCTAAGAACTGGAAATTGAGGGGATGCCCATCAAATGGGGAATGGCAGAACACATTGTTGCACATCGATATAATGGAATACTATTGTGTTATAAGAAATGATGAACAGGCAGACTTCAGAAAAACTGGAAAAGACTTATATGAACTGATGCTGAGTGAGGTGAGCAGAACCAGGAGAATATTATAGGCAGTAATAGCCACAATATGCATGTAATGATTTCAACAGATATAGGCCTCTTCAGAAATGCAAGAATCAGGGGTGGTTAGGTAGTGTGGTGAATAGAGCACTGACCCTGGAGTCAGGAGGACCTGAGTTCAAATCTGGCCTCAGACACTTAAGACTTACTAGCCGTGTGACATTGGGAAAGTCACTTAACCCAATTGTCCTGTCTGCCCCCCTCCAAAAAAAAAAAGGCACGTAAGGACCTAAAACATTTCCAAAGGATTCTTGATGGAAAATACCATAAATACCAGAGAAAGAACTATGGAGTCAGAATGCAGAGTGAAGTAGATTATTTTCTTTTTTGTTTTGTTTTATATTGTTTTTCTTTCTTTCTTTCCCACAGTTTCTCCCATTCCTTATACTTCCTTATACTTCTTCTATGCAACATGACAAATGTGAAAATGTAATTAATGGGAATGTATGTGTAAAACCCATGTAAGATTGCATACCACCTTAGGCAACCAGGGGAGAGGGAGGGAGAGAAAATTTAAAACTCGTGGAAGTGAATGCTGAAAATTGAAAACAAATAAATTAATGAATTTTAAAAAGATATCCTAAAGTTCTGCATAATTGATAGATGGCTTCATTATTAACACATCTTTTAGTTTCACGTTATTTGTGGATAATGAGAAGGGATTGCAAAGATAGTATTATTCTACAATGTTCTAGATTTATAAAACCCATTCAACAATATCATTCAACAAACATTTATTAATTATCTAAAAATACAAATTAACATTTACTTCTATCAAGGAGCTTGTATGCTTTTAAGAATCCTCTGTAAATCCACATAATTAAATATGCAATATAGACAATGTAAGTACAAAGTAACTAAAGTAATTGGTATGGAGGATAGCACTAGCAGTTGGAAAAAAAAATCACTTTTGGCTAAGATAAAAATATGAAAGGTCCTAGAGGAACCCAGTTCTTCCACAAATGCTACAGCAACAGTCTAAAAATACACAAGAAGGAAGAATTATAAAGAAAAATCAAAACAAAAAGAAATCACAATAATTTCCTTTTCCCAGTCCAAGATTTCACAAGATGATCAGGAGCCTTTGGACCTTTTTAGCAAAGACAAGGAAGGGGAGCATGTATTCAATACTCTGACAAGCAAGAGAAAAAGCCAGACCCTATATTTAATGAACAAGAAGATAGATTCAGGAACTATACAATAATCTAGCAGCTTCCAAAATGCATGAAGTCAATGTTTTGGCCTCCCATGGTGGATCCATTATAGGACATAGAGCCAGGAAGTCCAAATACCAAGGGAATCAATAAGAGGACTCAAATAAATACTTCTATGGGATCCAATGGAAAAGACAGAGCCAACATTGTTACTAAATGAAATAACACCTGAGACCTTTCAGGAGACCAATGATGAGGACAATCTATACTAAATGTTTAGCACATAAGACTTACAACTATTAGAAATGAAGGAGGGGCGGCTAGGTGGCGCAGTGAGTAAGAGCACCGGCCTCAGAGTTGGGATGACTCGGGATCGAAACCGGCCTCAGAAAATGAGCACCCACACAAAAATAATGACTAGCCATGTAACCTTGAGCAAGTTACTTAACCCCAATTGCTTTTTAAAAAAAGAAATGAAGGATATTTTGAATACAATATTATAAAAATATGAAGAAAAAGACTTACAACTAAAAGAACATTTATCCTAGAAAATTGTGTGATCAATCTGAAGTTGATTTTGTTATATAAAAGACATTTTATAAGACTCACTCTCATTGGAACCAGAATAAAAGTTGAAAAAACATTTCCTCCCAACACATTCTCAAATGATTCAATTTCCTGATAACTAGTGCTGGTCTAATTTCCTTCTTTTTAGACATTTTATTTTCCTTTGTTGGAAGGGGCAGGGAAAATAGGGGGATATGACCAAAGGAAATACATAATTAACATGAAATAATATGAATGAAATTAATTCACCCACAAAAGAGAGGAGGATAGCATTCTAGACTAGAAAACAGAATCTAACAGTTTCACTTACAGGACACAGACTTGAAAGACAAATATTTACACACAATTAAAATGAGAATTTGGGCCAGAATTTGCTATTCATTAAATAGATTAAAACACATATCCACTGAGAGACACAGAAAGAGCGAGAGAGAGAGAGAGAGAGAGAGAGAGAGAGAGAGAGAGAGAGAGAGAGAGAGAGAAAGAGAGAAAGAGAAATGGTGATAATCCCTGCTAAGAAGATATTTAAAAATTCACATGATTAAGAGATAAGCAGTGTAACTAGGCTTTGTTTAAAGGCCTCAGAAATAATATAAGTACTTAAAATATAAGCATCATATTGAACAAGATCTAATAACTTAAAGGGAAAGTTAATTTAAGTAATAATTAGTAAAACCATAGTCACTGAGGACTAAAAGGTGCTCTTTAAGATGTATTTAATAAAGTAGTAAACATGAAAAAAATGACCAAATTAAATTTTATAAAATTTAGATATGATAGATGACTGATGATAGCTAAATTGGAGTAAAGTAGAATTTATCTTCTCTTTAACTGTATGTTCCACCATCACAAAAAATAAAATTACCACAGCCTGGGGTATAAAAACCCCATGAATGAATTTTGGAAAGAGCACATATTAAACATAGATTTTAGTGACCACAATGCAATTAAAATTATAAGTAATAAGAGAACTTTGAAGAAAAAAGTCAAACTTAAGTGGAGACTAAATAATTGAACTCAGAAGAATTGATGATATTTATAATATATATGATATATATCATAATATATATGATATATATATATTTTAATAAAAATCACAGAAACAATAGATAATTTCTTTAAAGGATATTAGAAAAATTAGATAGTATGTTAAAACTCTTGCTATTCAACCAAAGAATTCCTTAGGGGGAAAAGGTATATGTCTTTAAACACTTTCATCAACAATAGAGAAAAAGAGTGGCAGAAATGTGGTATGAGGCTTTATTTAAAAATGCATCACACACTTCATACATACACACACAAAACTAAAAACAAAGGTAGAAATTGTATAAATAGGAAAATATTATTGAAATGGGAAAAAAAAACTAATAAAGTAGAGAAAACATTACCTAATCAAAGAAAAAGCTATAGAACCAATATAAAATGGCACAGGAAAAATCCTAACCCATGAAGAGGAAATAAAGGAAATATTAGATATAATTTTACCCAATTATGTGATAGAAAAAATGAACAATGAAAACTATATTTGCAAAACTATAAAATATCAACATTAAAAGAACATGAAATAGTTTAAAAATTAAAGAAAAAATATAAATATATTTCTTTTTTTTTTCTTTTTTGGAGAGGAGAAGGCAGGGCAACTGGGGTTAAGTGACTTGCCTAAGGTCACGTGGCTAGTGTTAGGTGTCTGAGGCCAGAAGACTGGAAGACTGCAGGTCAGAAGACTGCAAGGCCAGTGCTCTCTTCACTGCACCACCTAGCTTCCCCTATAAATATATTTCAAAAAGAAAAAGAAAAACCTCCAGTAACAAGTGATTTCACAAGGAAATTCTCAGAAATAATAAACAAATCCAATTGTATAAAAAGTTCTTGAAAAGAAGGGAAAGATGATATTATACAAAATTCCTCTCTTGAGACAAATATGATCTTGATTACCTAAACAACAAGTGTTGTCAGAGAAAGGAAACCACAGACCAATTTCTAGTATACCAGTGCTTAAAGAATTTAGAAATAAAGTTATTGAATGAAAGGCTAAGAAATTTGCTACATCAACATAAAATATTAAATATTATAATCAGCTTGTCTTTATATTAGGAATTCAGTTTTGGTTCAATATGAGGAACACTGTTATTGCTGGAGCTAGATCAAACCAGTTCACAAAAGCCATTAAAATAAATGTTGTGAGCATTTACACCTTGGAAATAGGCAAATGGCACAAATCAAGGCTTGCTTTATGGTATTGTTGAATGTCTAGACTTAAGAAAATATTAGTAATGAAAATTAAACCTTTAAAAAAAGTATTTCTCCCAAAGAGATAGTGGGTAAACATTTATTAGCAAAGCCTTGACCATAAAGATATTGCTCTACATTACCAAGAGAATAACAAAAGTAATGTGATTATATCACTATCTATAGAAAGAAAAGTTGTTTTTTTTTTTTAATCATTCACTCTATATATTTTAAATTCTAGAAATCATTGGGCTGCATGAACCTTTCCTTAATGCACTAAAATGTATGTACCTAAAATAAAGAGCTAGCATAATCTGTGCTAAGTAAAAGACTCAATTTGCAAATAAATTCAGAAGTAAATTAAGATAATTCATTCTTTCTCCAGTACTTATGCTGGGCAAATTAGAAAGTAATACAGGAGAAATTATACTTAGATTAATATCTCACTCAATATGCCACAATACTCTCTAATTAGATGTTAGACCTAATAGATACATTAGATCATAAAAAAAATAGAGAACAGGAGATGTTTCATAACAAGAAATGGAGAAAGATGGAGCGCATTGAATTTAGAATTCAAAAAGAAATTAAGTGTGGAAAAGATCACTGCTGTAACTTTCTCTGAAAAAAAGGTCAATATTCAACATACAGAGAGAATTTATGCAAAAAAACATAAGAAAATGATATTTTAATTGATAAATTGCTAAACGGCATGAACAGTAAGATCTCAAAACAAAAAATTCAGTTATTAATGAAATACCAGTGCATTAAATCACTAATAATAACATTAACTCAAATTAAAACAACTAAGATACTGGAAAAATATGACAAAAGAAAATTCCAATTCGTAGAGAAACTGTGTGAGTATATATATTATTAGTGGAGCATTGAGTTCAGCCTCCAATTCTTGAAGAAATTTAAAACTGCACCTCCAAATTAATGAATCTTTGAATATAATGTGAGTCAAGAATATATTTACTAGGTATATACTCTTACAAGTTCAAAATAAAAGACCATTTCTGTATACACACATACACACACACACACACACACACACACATTTATAGCAGCAGTTGGAGGAACAGGAAATGTCTCATTTAGTATGTGGTACTTGAGCTGAGTTTTGAATTAAGCTAGAAATATGAAGAACCAAAGTTGAAGAGAGAATACAATTCAGCCTTAGAAGACAGTCTGTCTAAAGTCATCAGGGTCATAGATATTAGGCATGAGGAGCAGCAAAAAGATCAAATTGACTGGAACCTAATGAGCAATATATAATGAGCCTGGAACAACATCGTGAAATTTTTTTTTTAATTCCAATTAAATTTTACTTGAGGACTTTGTATAGGAAAACTAAGTCCTTAACTATGTGGAGGATAGACTAGAGAAGGAAAATGTTAGATGAAAGAAGGACAAATGATAAACATTAATAATAACTAGCATTCATATTTTGCTTTAATGTTTACAAAGTGTTATATATATATATATGGATATGAATATATATGTACAAATTTAATGTTTACAAAGTTGTGTGTGTGTGTGTGTGTGTGTGTGTGTGTGTGTGTAATTTGATCCTTACAAAAACACCACTTGGTAAATCCTACTTCAGATGAGGAAACTGAGGCAGACAGACTAGCTTTGAAATCCATTATTCCTGACTCTAGGTCCAGAATTCTATCTACTGTGACTCCCAGCTATTAATTAGGTGTCTATTGTCATGGTTCAGTCAAAGGAAAGGTGATAGAATTGTCTAGAAGGGGAAAAATGGGATTTTTCCATTGGGAATAGCTGGAAAGGGAGAAATGTGAAAAATATTTTAGAGAAAGAACTGAGAATACTTGTTGTCTGATTGGTTTTGGAAGGCATTAAGAAGAATGAAGAAAGGGTGGAGTCAAGATGGCAGAGTAAATACAGGACTTCCATAGGGCTCCTGCTTCCACCTCCTCCAATTCACATAAAAAGTGACTCTGAACAAACTTTGGGGCTATAGAACTGGCAAAATGACACAGAGAATCTTACCTCCCACTAAGAAGAGCCCAGTAGGCCAGCAGGAAGTAGCCAGTGAAGCATGTTGGGAGCCGAAACCCAATCCTGCACTAGACAGAGGCTTTAACCTCAGGTTGGCCACAAGCAGCCACCAACTAGAGGGACTTCAGATCACCAGCAACGGTGGTGGTTTCCAAAATTATTAACCCATAGATGCCAAGAATAATGTGAGAGGTCAGTACAGTGTGGAATTTGTGAACTGGGAGTTTAGGAGTGTAGTCAGGCCTTTACTTCCTGGAAGGAGAAGCTGCTGAGGTGCTGCAGCCCTGCAGCTGCTGCCATCTGGCTACATCAGAACTTGTGGCCTGCAGATTGTAGGAGGACCAAGAAACCAGTCTGAGGGGGAACCACTCTTGCTTTAACCTGCTTGGATCTGGATTGTGGAGGTCCTGGGGTATGTGACCAGTGTGCCAGAGTATGGGGAGGCCTCAAAGAAGGCACGCAACTAATAGCTCCAGCAGCTGTGGAAACCCCAGTGATTGGGACAAAGTTCCCCTATCTGCTAGCTGAGTGTTACTATGGGAAAAAGCTCAAAAGTCAAGCAAATGAGATGCAACATGAGCAAATGAGCAAAGCAAGGCAAGCACAGCTCTCTGACATTGGATTCCTTTTTTGGGCACAAAAGGTTTGGGTCTTGGAACAGGAGGAAGACAGCAAAGTCAGAACTCCCACACCAGAAGAAAAGGAACAAGCTGTTTCCAAGAAAAGAACAAGCTGTTTACAGACCATAGAGAAGCTTAAGTAGGATTTTGAAAACCAAATAAGAGAATGAGGAAAAATTGGGAAGAGAAATGAGAATGATGAAAGAAAATTATGAAATGAGATTCAACATCCTGACTGAAGAAAATAATACCTTAAAAAACAGACTAACTCAAATGCCAAAAGAGGTTCAAAAAGGCAATGAGGAGAATAATGCCTTAAAAGGCAAAATTTGCCAGATGGAAAAAGAATCTCAAAAGCTCATTGAAGAGAATCCTTCTTTCAGAATTAGACTGGAGCAAATAGAAGCTAGTGACATTATGAGAAATCAAGATACTATTCCACAGCTCCAAAGAAATGAAAAAATAGAAGGCAATGTGTAATATCTTATTGAAAAAAAAAAAAAAACACTGACCTGAAAAATAGATCCAGGAGAGATAGTTTAAAAATTATTGGACTACCTGAAAGCCATGATCAAAAAAATAACATAGAAATCATGCTCCAAGAAATTCTCAAAGAAAATTGCCCTGATGTTTCAGGACCAGAGGGCAAAATAAAGTTTGAAAGAATCCACTGACGTAGAAACAGCTCATCCATACCACTCTGCCCCCAGGTTCCCCCCTAACTATGTAATAGGGGACTTTGAACAACTTCTGGAGCCCCAGCACCCACAGAATGACACAGAGAAGCTAACCCCCCACTGAGGACAGCACAGCAGCCCTGCAGGAAGGACCAGCACAGCGGTCTGGGAGCCAGCAGCGTGCAGTGAGTAGAGCATGGGGAGTCGAGCCGAACCAAGCCCAAGTCCCCATGAGCCGAGGTTTTAGCCCCAGGGCGGCAGGGCCAGCAGCCAGCTGGAGAGACCCCAGAAAAACTGCAGCTGTGGCGACTCCAGAATTATCAACATAGACATGCCTGGGACAAAGTAAGAGGTTAGTGTCCTATGGACTATGGGACCAGTATTTGGGGAATGCGTCAGCTCCCTCCCCTGGGGCTAGAAGGCACTGAGGAGACACGCCATTTTGTAGTTTTCAGAGGCAGCTCCAGCTCCTGGCCTGCGAATTGTAGGGAGATCCAGCAATCAGTCTTGGGGGGGGGGGGTGGTAATCGCTCTTGCTTTAACCTCCCTTGATCTGAATTGTGATCTGGGGTGGAAGTCGTGGGTGGGTTTACAGCTTGCCAGAAACAGAAGTTGCCCCCCACATGTTCCGGACAAAAATTCCTCTATCTGGCCTTAAAGCCATAGTGTGGCAACAAAGCCCAAAAGTCAAGCAATTAAGTGGCAACATGCCAAGGCAAAGGAAACAGAAAAATGCAAACCTAGACTCCTATTTTTGGGGCATAGAGTGGGAAAAGGACTGTGAGGTCAGACGTCCTGCTCCAAAAGCACCAGGGGAAAAAATGAGCAGATTGCAGGCCATAGAGGACCTTAAGAAGGACTTTAAAAATCAATTAAGAGAAGTGGAGGAAAAATTGGAAAGAGAAATGAGAAGGATGCAGGAAAAGTATGAAATGAGGGTCAACAGCCTGACTGAGGAAAACAACACCTTAAAAAATAGACTAACTCAAATGGCAAAAGAGGCCCAAAAGGGCAATGAGGAGAAGAATGCATTAAAAAGTCGAATTTGCCAGATGGAAAAAGAATTTCAAAAGTTCACTGAGGAGATTCATTCCTTCGGAGTTAGACTGGAGCAAATGGAAGTTAATGAGTTTATGAGAAATCAAGATGCTGTTAAGCAGATCCAAACAAATGAAAGATTAGAAGGCAATGTGAAATATCTCATGGGAAAAACCACTGACCTGGAAAATAGATCCAGGAGAGACAATTTAAAAATTATTGGGCTACCTGAAAGCCATGATGAAAGAAAGAACCTAGAAATCACCCTTCAAGAAATTCTCAAGGAAAATTGTCCTGGTGTTTTAGATCCAGAGGGCACAATAGAGGTTGAAAGAATCCATAGATCACCTCCTGAAAAAGATCCCAAAAAGAAGACTCCCAGGAATATTATAGCCAGGTTCCAGAATCCCCAGATCAAGTATAAAATACTACAAGCAGCCAGGAAGAAACAATGTCAATATTGTGGAAACACAATCAGAATAGCCCAGGCCCTGGTAGCTTCTACACTGAGGGATCGAAGGGTATGGAATATGATATTCCAGAGGGCAAAAGAACTGGGAATGAACCCAAGGTTTACCTACCCAGCAAAACTGAGTATTTTGTTTCAGGGGAAAATATGGTCATTCAGTGGAATAGAGGACTTTCAAGCATTCTTGAGGAAAAAAACAGAATTGAATAGAAAATTTGACATCCAGACACAAGAAGGAAGAGATGCCTGAGAAGGCAATCAGGGAAAAGAAATCAAAAGGAACTTATCAAAGTTGAACTATGTACATTCCTATATGGAAAAGCAATAACTGTGACTGATGATATCTTTCTCACTATGAAAACAATGGAAGAAGTGTGTGTGGTCATATGAATACATATGTGAATGTGTGTATATATGGATTGAGGGCATAGGTTGAATTTGTTGGGAAGGGAGAATACTCAAGGGATGAAATTGTGAGGTGAGAGAGGAAAGTGGCAGGAGGAGATGGGGAGAGACAGGGTAGGGTAAACTATCTCATGTAGAAGAAGCAAGGGGAAGTGGTTGCAAGGGAGGAGGAGAATAGGAAGGAAAAAAAGGCAAAACCACATTCTCATTGAATTAGGTTCAGGGAGAGAATGACATGCATACTAAATGGGATATCTCAACCTGCAGCAGAATAGGGGGAAGGGGGATGAGAGGAGGGATGATGGATGGGAGGGCATCCTTGGGGGGAGGGGAGGTAGGAAGTATCCACTATAGAAGAGGGACAGGATCATGTAGGGAATGGACCAGGTTGGGGGTGGGATGAGTGAGAGGGAATTATAAGCAGCCTTGTACAATATATCTACTATGATAATCTTTTGCATAGCTAGACATGTACAACATATACTGAATTACTTATCTCCCCCAGAGGGAATGGGTGACAAGGGAGGAAGGAAATGGATCTGAAATTCAAGGTCTTAACATTAAATGTTTCAAATATATATATATAAAGAATCCACTGATCACCTCCTGAAAAAGATACCCCCCTGTAAAACAAAATAAAACAACAAAACAAAACAAAAACAAACATAGAAACAAAAACAACTCCTAGGAATTTTATAGCCAGGTTCTGGAGTTACCATATCCAAGAGAAAATATAAGCCACCTGGAAGAAGTTATTTGAATATTGTGGAAACACAATCAGGATAACACATGATCTGGCAGCTTCTACACTGAGGGATTGAAGGGCTTAGAATACGGTATTCCAGAGGGCAAAGGAGCTGGGATTAAAAGCAAAAATCACCTACCCAGCAAAACTGAGTATCATGGGAAAATATGATCATTCAATGAAATAGAGAACTTTCAATCATTCTTGATGAAAAAGCAGAGGTGAATAGAAAATTTGACATTCAGATGCAAGAAGGAAGAGAAGCATGAGAAGGTAAAAATGGAAAAGAAGTCATAAAGAAATTATCAAATTTCCAATTATTTACATTCCTATATGGAATTATGATGCTTGTTAACTTATGAAAACTTTCTCAATATGAGAATAGTTAAAGGGAATATGAATGTGTATATATATATATATATATATATATATACATAGATATAGATAGATAGATACACATATAAGTATATATATGTATGTATAATATATATGTCTATATAGGAGGATATATGATCATATGTATACATATGTGAGCATGTGTATATATGTGTACAGGTATACATAGACAGAGATTACAGAAACAGTTGAATATGAAGGAATGATACTTAAAAGTTGAAATTAAGAGGTGAGAGAGGACTATAATGAGAGGAGATGGGGAGAGACAGAATGAGGTAAATTATCTCATATAAAAGAGGAAAGGGAAAATTGTTGCAGTGGAGGGGAAGAATAGTAAGGAAAAAAAGGCAAAATCTTATTCTCATTGAATTTGGCTCAGGAAGAGAATCACATCCATTCTAAATAGTATATCTCACCCTACAGGAGAGTATGGGGAAGGGGGATGACAGTTAGGATGATGCAAGGGAGGGCAGGCTGCAGAAGAGAGAAGTTGGAACCACCCACTTTGGAAAAGGGGCAGGATCAAAGTAGAGACTAGACCAAGTGGGAGGTGGGATATGAGGGAGGGCAATATGGTCAGTCTTCTACCATATATGTACTCTGGTAATGTTTTGCATAGCTACACAGGTACAACATATACGGAACTGCTTTTCTTCCCAGTAGGGGTGTGTGACAAGGGAGGAAGGGATTGAATCTGGAATTGAAAGTTTTAAAATCAAATGTTTAAAAATATACAAATACTATTATTAATACTATTTTACATATAATTGGGAAATAAGATATATAGGCATTGGGGCACAGAGATTTACCATGCCATACTGGAAAACCCAAAGGGGGGCTGGGAGAAGATATCAGAGAGAGCAGATTGGAGGAAGGGATATTCTGTGGCACCTCTATTTTGGCATGGTGGGTAGTGGAAAAACAGGGAAAAATATAACTGAATCTGGCAGAAATGAATGATGTAAGCCAGAAGTTAATAAAGCATTTGAAAAAAAAATACATTAGGTCAAAGGGAAAAAGTGATCCAAAAAGCCAATGAGGAAAGGAATGCCTTACAAAGCAGAATCGACCAAATGGAAAAAGCAGGACAAAAATTCACTGAAAACTTCTGAAAATGTAGGAATAGCTTAATAGAAAAGGATGTCCAAAAGTTCACTGAAGAAAATAATTCCTTACAAATTAGAATAGAGTAAATGAAGCTAGTGACTTTATGAGAAATCAAGAAACAAATAGAAACACCAAAAGAATGAAAAATAGAAGATAATATAAACTATATCATTAAAAATGACCCAGAAAATAGATCCAAGAGAGATAATTTGAAAATTATTGGACACCTGGAAGCCATGATAAAAAATAACCTAGACATCACCTTTCAAGAAATTATCAAGGAAAAAGTACCTTGATAATCTGACATCAGAGGTCAAAATAGAAATTGAAAGAATCAATTGACCATGTAAGTCTTGAATGAAATCCCAAAATGAAAATTCCTAGGAATATTATAGTCAAACTTCAGAGTTTACAAATCAGGGAGAAAATATTTCAAGGAGTCAGAAAGAAACAGTTCTAGTATCATGGAGCCAGAGTAAGTATAACACAATATTTACCAGGTGTCTACATTAAAGGATCATAGTGCTTGGGATATGATATTTCCAAATGCAAGGGATCTAGAATTAAAACCAAAGAATCACCTACCCAGCATAAACGAGTATAATCCCTCAGATGGAAAAAAAATGGATATTGAATGAAATAGAAGATTCCAGATTGAAAAAAAAAGAACTGAATAGAAAATTTGATTGAAGCATGAAGAGACAAACAAGAAACGGAAATCATAATGGACTTAGTAAGGTTAAATTGCTTGTATTGTTTCATGGGAAGATAACACTGGTAACTCATAAGAATTTTATCATTATTAGGGCAGTAGAAGGAATATATATAGGAAGAAAGCACAGGTTTGAATTGAATATGATGTGATGGTAGCCAAAAAATTAAAATTAATGTGTGAGAGTATTGGGATGCACTGGGAGAAAAGGAAAGGTAGAGGTAGAATGTGGTAAATGGTGTAACAAAAAAGAAGCAAGACAGGGCCTTTACAGTAGAGGGAAAGATGGGGGAGGTGGCAGGGAATGCTTGAACCTTTCTTTAATCAAAATTGGCTCAAAATGTAATAATATACACAATCAATTGGGTATAGAAATCTATCTGACCCTAGAGGAAAGTAGAAAGGGAAAGGATCAATTAAAGGGGGAGTTGCTCATAGAAGGGAGAATGCATTGGTGGAGGTATTAAATGCAAAACACTTCTGAGGACTGAGAATAGAATAACCAGGGGAGGAACAGGATGGAGCAAAATACGGTTAGTAATCATAACTGTGAAAAAATTGGAGCAAGTTTCTCTGATAAAGACTTCATCTCTCATATATGTACATAAATGAATGGAATTTATGAAAATAAGGGCCAGCTGAAAAATTATGAAAAATTTGAACAATCAGTTTTCAGATGAAGTAATTAAAGCTATCTATAACCACACAAAAATGCTTTAAATCACTACTGATTAGGGAAATACAATTTAGAACAATTCTGATATACTACCTCATAACTATTTGTTTGGCTAATAGGACAGAAATGAAAATACCAAATGTTGGAGGGGATGTGAAAATGTGAACACCAATGCACTGTTGTTGAGGTTGTGAACTGATTCAACAATTATGTAGAACAATTTGGATTTCTGTCCAAATATTTCTATCAGGACTTTTCTGGTGGCAAAGAATTAGAAACAGAAGAAATGCCCATCCATTGGAGGATGCCTGAACAAGTTGTGGTATCTAATTGTGATGGAAAACTATTTTGCTATATGAAATGATTAGCTAGATGCTCTCAGAAAAACCTGTAGACATAAATGAACTGATGTAAAGTGAAATGAGTAGAAGCGTGAGAATGTAGTATACAGTAATAGGAATATTGTAAGATGATTAACTGTGAATGACTTAACTTCTCAACAGAACAACAATGCAAGACAATGCTGAAGGACTTGTGATGAAAAATACTATCCATCCCCAGAGAAAGAAGTGATGTAATCTGAGTTCATATTGAAGATTCTTTTTTTTAAACTTTTTAAATTTTTCTTGTGTTTTTATCTTAGTCTATATTTTCTTTTACAAACTGATTAATATGGAAATATGTTTTGCTTGGCTACACACATATGAACTATATCAAATTGCTTGCCTTCACTATGAGGGAGGTGGGAAGAAAGCAAATTTGGAACACGATTTTAAAAAGTAATGTAGAAAATGTTTTTTCCATGTAAATGGGGAAAAATAAAATACTAAATTGAAAAAGAAAAAGTGTTTGACCTTTCTCAAGCACTACATGAGAATCAATTGTTGCTATTAGTATTCTGAGTGTCCCTAGAAAGAGAAGCATTCAGAAGCATTCACCACCCATTACATGTTCTGGAATTATGGTTAACATTGAATGACAAGAGGGGAGGGAAAGAACAGGAAGGCAAAAATGCAAAACCCTATTCTCATTGAATTTGGCTCAGGGAGTGAATCACATACATACTAAATGTGATATCTCACCCTACAGGAGAGTAGGGGGGAGGGGGATGAGAGGGAGGATGATGGAGGGGAGGGCATTCTAGGGGGAGCGGAGGTTGGAAGTACCCACATTGAATGACAAGATATGCTCTCTGTATCTCTATGCTTCATTCAAATTAAAAAATCATGGAAAACATAAGCCAGCTTAGCTAACAATATCAAGGGCCTAGACTGTGACTTATAATGCCAGGTCAAGGTATTAAAACCAAAGAGAAATAGATGCAGGTGCACAATCAAATTATAAGAGAATAATATCACTAGAATTAGAGATTCTAGATAACACAATTATGAAATTTTAGATTTAGAAGAGGTGAAAGTTTCCTTAGTTAAATGAGCTCAATGAATATAAAAAGAAATTTGCTTTCTACCCCTTTTCAAAAAAGGTGAAAATATATACACAAGATCATAAAATTTGAGGGTGTCAGATGCACAACTCAAACCTGATTCTCAACTCTTTTCCTAGGATCTTTCCACCCAAACTACAAAATGCTGTGCCCTATATAATACATCATATAAACTTAGTAATTATATAAATTCACATTCATAATCACGTCTTAAATTAGAAAACAGTAAAAGAAAAATATATGATAATTAACATTTGTTAATCATTTTAATACTGTTGAATTATTTATAAAAGTCAAGGAATCCATCAAGTTTAGGATCTCTGTAAAGATATTTAAAAGTAGTCTGTGATTTATAAAATATTACATAAAAAGTATATGACATTTAATGTATTTTCTAAATTCTGGATTAAAATTCATAACTATATATATGTATGTATGCATACACATACATATATATGCATATATGTGTATACATATATACACACATATATACATGTGTGTATTTAGCTACATATCGATATCTCTCAGATAGATAGGTAGATAGATAGATAGATAGACAGATAGATAGATAGATAAATGGATAGATAGATAGATATTATGGAACACTGAAATCTATCAGTTCAGACTAGAAAATTTCTCCAAGAGGAACTTAACTCAAAAATTAACACCATCAAACGACACTATTTCAAAACTAGTATAACTGAATTAGTGAAATTAGTAGTAAAAACAAACAAAAAAAAACCTAAGGACATCAATGCATTTACAGATTCAAAATAATGTGTTATTAGCTTGAGATTAAAGCATTGCTAGAAATATGCTATCCTTTCTTTCTCCTTAGATTTAACTAATTTCCATTTTAGGAAACAATAACAACAACAAGTTGAATGATCCTAACAGTTTTTAGATATCTAATAGAAGTGGATTTTACTATTTACCATTTTAATTGAGATAACCAGAGGCCCTTTTCTGGTAACTAGCCTGCAGGGAAAAGTGGCATTGAGACCCATGTCCTTGATAAAAAGGAAAATGTTGTTCTTATGGAACACATATTGCATGGTGTGTGTGTGTGTGTGTGTGTGTGTGTGTGTGTGTGTGTATGCATGTGATAGGAACATATTGAATTATAAATAAAAAAATTTAGCTGACCTTAAGCAGTATATGTTGTGACTACATTAACTTTCACTTCTGGAAAAGTTAATCACATATTTGATAGTTAAATATGGGAAACCTTATACCAAATCCTCATTATGAATAAGTTACATGATCCAAAAATCAGTCTTCAAAGAATCAACTTTCATCTCTGATACACCATGAAGATCTTTTCTAGGATATTTTTTTTTTTCTCTTCTGGACTTAAGAACAAGGTTTCTTTTCCTTAGTGTATGCACAATGATCCATGTTAAACTATTTTGTTTTATAGAGAGCTCTTAAAATGGGCTACCACTGAGCTAGCCTTACTTTTAGTACTCTGAAAGTTATATTTTGATCTTTAAAATTACATTACTTTAAAATGCCTTAGAATTTCACCAAATTGCAAAGTTAGGAAAAATACCATAGCAGTTTGTGAAAGTAACACTATTTTAGCAATTATTTCCCTTTGTTAATCTAAAATGGGAAACTTTTTTGATTCTATTTTTGTGTTGATAATATCTGAACTATTTCCATTGTTTCAGTATCCAAAAAGATTCAATTAACTCAACTTTTGAAATTGTTCAAATATAATTTTTCAAACAACTGTCGATACCTTGGTACTACGGCTAACTTAAATATACTGGATGTGGTGTCCAAATTATTGAAAGTATCATTTCAAGGTGGGGCTGACCTTTTCAAGTAATTCCTGTTGTCCTGTTGCCATTGTCTGCCTGCAGCATTGTTTCCCCTGTTTTCATCATGTGGGGAGGTGGGAGTAGGTTATGGAGCTTCTGTTAAGAGAATTAGAAAACTTTTAAAAATAGCATATTTACCACATGCTGTCCAAAATACACTGAACAAGGTGCTGGAGAATGTGAAAAAGATGTGATTTGGTGAGTATGAGTCATGTTACTCATGGAAAAGTTGAATGGAAGACAAAGAGTATTTGATGGATGAATGATGTCCATATGTGAAGGATGATGGAAATAGAAAAAAAAATCAGTAAATATAACCAGTTAATCGACAACATATCTTGTCAAAAAACAAGAAACATTTTCATTATTTTAGTGAATTTTGAAATAATCTATTAATTTATTTGAACCTAGAAATGAAGAGTTCATAAATGTAAACTTGTCCCAATTTTGTTTCTTTTTACAAAGTATGTAATACAAACATTTTGTTGAGAAATCTTTTTTTTAGAACTATGAACTGTATAACTGGGTTGCTTGTTTAAAAATTTCCTTATCCCTCTCTTTCCCTCTCATTTCTAGGGATAAGCAACAGTTCTTTACCTGGATATCAACACTAAAGTAGCCCTTCTCATTATGCTGAGGTTTATATTTTACCAAATGCATTAGGTGGAGAAGAAAAGAAATAGATGGAAGAAGAACAGCTCTACTTAAATTTCATTCCCTCCACTTTATAAGACTATAAGTTGAAGAACAAGAAGAGAAATGCCTAGATAAAATAATTATCTCTCAACTTGAGTTCCATATACTTATGAAATCAAAAAGTGAATTACAGAAAGAGAGGGGAAAGTCAAGGGGCAACAGGGAGGGTACAGCCTGGATAGGGTAGGTATAGGGAACTATAATCAACATTTGATATAAAACTGACCAAAGCACCAAAGGGCTTGTAAGTTGAACAAAACAAAGTTGGTTCATCCAAACTAAGAAGAATAGAAAAATAAACAAACAAACTTTTGGGGAGGAAATTTGGTCAGATATATAGCAAAGATTTTGCAAAAATATGCTCTTGGAGATTTGAATAAGGTTGTGAGAATAACTTTCTGATGGTCAGAGAGCCACAAGAAGTCAGAGGTAATGTGACTTGGAGCAATGTTTTTCAAAAATTGAAGTGAATTCTTTCTTTCTTTCTTTCTTTCTTTCTTTCTTTCTTTCTTTCTTTCTTTCTTTCTTTCTTTCTTTCTTTCTTTCTTTCTTTCTTTCGCTTTTTTGGAGGGCAACTGGGGTTAAGTAACTTGCCCAAGGTCACACAGCTAGGTTTTTGTTTGTGTGTTAAGTGTCTGAGGCCAGATCTGAAATCAGGTCCTTCTGACTCCAGGGCCAGCACTCTACTCACTGTGCCACCTAGCCGCCCTGAATTCTTTATTTATTAACCAAGATAGTTTTCAGAATTCCATATAATGACAAAAAATATATCAAATATATTCCTTTTCAGGAACTTTAGAACTGCTTAGTTCTGCTACTGTACCTTATAACCCATACCATAAAAGTAAGGAAAGGATGTATAGAAAGGTTTAAAGGAATAAATGCTGAATTACTGCTCAAGAAGTGGAGTCCTAGTCCCTATTCCACCATTCAGCACTGTATGACCTTGGCAAAATTATATCCAAATCTAACATTCCATGTCTCTTTTTAGATTGTCTGAGTCATGACACCAGTGACGTACTGACTGAGTTTGAAAGCAGAGCAGACAAGAGATCATATCATCTCATACAAGGTCTTTGCTTAGCAGATGGAATTCAGTCAGCCTCTGCCCCTTGCTGCTTTATAAGTCAACAGCCAATTAACTCAATGAACTTAAATTCAGAAAAAGTGATAGAGGAAAAATAGGTATAAATAGGCTTGAGACACAATATAGAAACTTTTTAAATGACTGATAAGCATACTTACCACAATATAAACAGATTTTGAGTTAGTTTCAAGAATTATATTGGAAAAAAATTATAGTATTCCAAATTGAACACAAATATTTACACATTTGTGAAATAGCATCTTAAAATCCCATTTAACTAATTATTTTTGCTATTAAATGGTATTGTGACAATAATATTCAATAAATTTTTTTTCAAATGCTTTATTAACTTCTGGTTTACATCATTCGTTTCCATCAGATTTTGGGTTACAATTTTTTCCCCTACCCACGATCCCAGAATAGCAGTCCCACAGGATATCCCCTCATCCAATATGCTCCCTCCCATCACTTCTCCTATACCCCCTTCAACTTTTCCAGTAAGAGAAGGTGAATCCCCGTGCCACAATGCCTGCACATCTTATCTCCCAATTATAAGCAAAATGGTATTGATCATAGTATTATAATTTTTAATTGATTTTAAAACTTCGAATTCCAGACCCATTCCCCTCCTCCCCTGCGACCCACTCCCGCTGGGAAGATAAGCAACTCAGCATATGCTGTATATGTGTAGCTTTGCAAAACACTACCACAGTAGATATATTGTAAAAGACTGGCTATAATTCCCTCCCTCCTATCCCACTTCCCACCTTGTCTACTCCCCACTTTGATCCTTTCCCTTTTAAAAAGTGGGTGCTGGGGGTGGCTAGGTGGCACAGTGAGTAGAGTGCCGGCCCTGGAGTCAGAAGGACCTGAATTCGGATCTGGCCTCAGACACTTAACCCAGACAAACGAAAAACCTAGCTGTGTAACCTTGGGCAAGTTACTTAACTTCAATTGCCCTCCAAAAAGCAAAAAAAAAAAAATATATATATATATATATATATATATATATATATATAAACAAGTCATTCCCTAATTTATAAGTAGTCAAAGGATATGAACAGATAGCTTCCAGAGGAATAAACTAGAGCTATCTATAATCAAATTAATAAATGCAATAAATCAGTATTGATTAGAAAGGTGCAAATCAAAACATCTCTTAGGTACCACATCTTACCACTCAGATTCCTAACATGACAAAACAGGAAAATGGCAAATGCTCAAGATGTAGTAAAAGTAGAACCTTTCAGAGGGTAATTGATTTTGCTTAACCTTGCTTGGATATGGATCATGGTCTTGGGCGGTGGTCCTGGGGAGTGTGGCCAGTGAGCCAGAGCTTGTGGGGCTATTGAGTGGGTGCCCTCCTAATAGCTCCAGCAGCTGCCAAAACCCCAGCAATTTGGGACAAAGCTCTCTCCATTATGTGAGCAGAGCTCTACCTTGGTAAAGAGCTCAAAAGTAATGTAATTGGCTGGCAATGTGAGCAAGCAAAGGAAAGACAAACAGACCACACAATACTTTTTAGGGACAAAAAGGATTAAGGCATGGAGCAGGAGGAAGATAATGAAGTCAGAACTCCTGCATCAAAAGTCCCCAAGAACAATATGAACTAGTTAAAGGCCATGGAGGACTCCAAGAAGGATTTTGAAAACCAAATAAGAGAAGTTAAGGAAAAATTGGAAAGAGAAAAGAGAATGATGCAAGGAAATCAAGAAAAGAAAGTCAACAGCCTGGTAAAGGAGACCCAAAAATAGACTGAATAAAATAACGCCTTAAAATAGACTAACTCAAATGGCAAAGGATGCAAAAAGCCAATGAGAATAATGCCTTAAAAAGCCAAATTTGCCAGATGGAAAAGGAATTTTGAAAACTCACTGAAGAGAATGAATCCTTCAAAATTATTTTGGAGCAACTGGAAGCTAATAACTTTATCAGAAATCAAGACATTATAAAACAGATGCAAACAATGCAAAAATAGAAGGCAATGTGAAATATCTCATTGGAAAAACCACTGACTTAGATACAGGAGAGATAATTTTAAAACGATTGGATGACCTGAAAGCTATGATCAAAAAATAGCATAGACACCATCTTTCAAGAAATTCTCAAGCAAAAGTGCCCTGATATTCTAGAACCACAGGGCAAAATAGAAATGGAAAGAATTCACTGATTGTCTATTCAAAAAGATCCCAAAAATAAAATTCCTAGAAATATTGTAGCCAAATTCTAGAGTTCCCAGGTCAAGGAGAAAATGTTGCAAGAAGTCAGGAAACAATTTAAATATTGTGGAAATACAATTAGGATAACACAAGACTTAGCAGCTTCTACATTAAGGGATCAAAGCAATTGGAATATGATATTCTGGAGGTTAAAGGAGAGTAACAGCAAGCACCCCAGCATCCCCAGGGTGGCTGCCAACACAGGTTCTTAGATTTGTTTTCTAAAGGAAAGCAACTTAAAATGGGTTAAAAATCTTGCTTTAATCAAATATATGTCATTTACCTAGTTCAGGGGGAAAAAGGTCAGCATCCCAAACTTCAAAGAATAAAGAGGTTACAAGCAGACAACAAATACAGTGGAACTTAGCAGACAGGCTTCCAACTTTGAGAACATTACATTCATACATAGTCAGTTACCAGAGAGGGAAGCACCAACATTTGGGTTTTCAAAGCTGCAGGGCTCAACGGCTGCCCAAAGTCTTGTCTGGCCAAATCACACAACACTTCTCAAAGTCAGCGCCAAAGCAAAGCCCCACATCAGGGTATATATAGCCTTCTCCTTGCTCAAAGATTGTCACAACCCTCTTGACACACTCCCTGATCACACAGCACAAAAGTATGGGCATTCCTGAAAACCAAGCCTCCTATCACAGGCTCCATATGACCACATTCAGCCTATTAGGGGGCATAGTATATTTTCAAATCAAGGAAGCTTATCAGAGTCACTTAAGCCTATTAAAGGGCCTAGGGGCAGGGAAGATCTTAAATTCCCATTCCCATAACAAGAAGCTAGGACTAAAACAAAAAATCACCCTCACAGCATAACTGAGTATAATACTAGAGGGGAAAATGTGGTCATTAAATGAAATAGAGGATTTTTAAGCCTTCTTGATGAAAAAAAAAAAGAGCTGAACAGAAAATTTGACTTTCAAATACAAAAAGCAAAAGAAGCATGAGAAGGTCAACAGAAAAAAGAAATCATAAGAAACTTATAAAAGTTGAGCTATTTACATTCCTACATGGAAAAAAAGACAATTGTAACTCATAAAACTTTTCTCAGTATGAAGATAGTTGAAGGGACTATATGTTAATATATATATATATATGTTTGTGTGTGCATACATATATGTATGTATACATACATACATATATGTATAGGAAGATGTATGTGTACATAAATATATATGTGAGTGTGGGCATATGTATGCTCATGTATACATAGACAGATGGCACAGGATGAGTTGAATATGAAAGGATGATGTTTAAGACATAAAATTAAGAGATGAGAGAGGAATTTATTCAGAGAAGGAGAAAGGGAGAGATAGAGTAGGGTAAATTATCTCATATAAAATAGGCAAGAGAAAACTGTTACAATGGAGGGGAAGAGCAGCAAGGTGAAAGGAGAACCTTATTATCATTGAATTTGGTTCAAGGAGGGAACAACATACACACTCAACTTACCCTACAGGAAAATCGGGGGATATGTAATAAAAGGGGGGATGATAGAAGGGAGGGCAGATTGTGGGAGAGAGTAGTTAGAAGCCAACATTTTTGAAAAGGGATAGAGTCAAAGGAGAAACTAGGCTAAGTGGGAGTGGGATAGGATGGATGGAAATATAGTTAGTTTTTCACAGTATAGCTACTATGGAAATGATTTGGGTAACTACCTTTATCAAATTGCTTATCTTCCCAGTGGCCATAGGTAAAGAGGGAAGAAGGGAAAAGATTTGGAACTTAAAGTTTAAATACAAATAAAAAACTGTTTTCTTTCTTATTTTTTTTTACATGCAACTGGGAAAGAAGATATATAGGCACTAGGGTACAGAAATCCATCTTGCCCTAATAGAAATTTAGAGGGATCATGGTGGAGGGTATAAGAGAGAACAGATTGGGGGAATGGGTATTCAGTAGGCTTGCTAT
Source organism: Gymnobelideus leadbeateri (assembly GCA_011680675.1). Lineage (NCBI taxonomy): Eukaryota > Metazoa > Chordata > Mammalia > Diprotodontia > Petauridae > Gymnobelideus > Gymnobelideus leadbeateri. The sequence continues at coordinate 83,075 of WOXC01009839.1, read as the reverse complement.
TTTGGGGTGGGGGTAGGGAAAAGAGAGGGAGAAAAAATTGTCACTCAAAATCTTGTGGAAATTAACATTGAAAACTAAAAATAAATAAATGTACTTTTTTTTAAGTGAGGGAACCCAGGCATTTAAATTTAGGTCTCTAATATATAATATTCTGTAAATAAAAAAATAGATATAAAATAAATAGATAGAAAGATAAATTTTAAAAATTTAGTGATCAAAGATGCCACCTGTCATCTTGGAACAGAGATTCTAAACAAATTGGAATTTTATTGGTCTAAGAGGTCCCAGGAAGAAAATTCTTTCTATCAATGTAGATGTAAATTTGTTCTACAATTTATAGTCTTAGAAAAAACCAGAAGTACTGAGAGATAAAGGGGCTCCCTTGGGTCACAAATCCACAATATGTTAAAGGGAGAACTTAAATCCACATCTCCCTATCTCTACAGCTAATTCTATCCATTAAAAAGAAGACAGACTAAAATTTCAAAAATATAATCTAGGAATCTATTGTTCGATAAACCCAAAGACCCCAGTTTTTGGTATAAGAATGCATCATTTGGCAAAAACTGGTGGGAAATCTGGAATACAGTATGGCAGAAACTTGGCATAGACCATTATCTAACACCATATACCAAAATCAAGTCTAAATGGGTGCATGATCTAGGTGTAAAGGATGATACTGTAAGCAATTTGGGAAAGCAAGGAATAGTATACCTGACAGATTTGTGGAGAGGGGAAGACTTTAGGACCAAGCAAGAATTAGAGAGTATTATAAAATACAAATGGATAATTTTGATTACATTAAATTGAAAAGCTTGTGTACAAACAAAGCCAATGTAACCAAGATCAAGAGGGAGGTGGGAAATTGGGAAAGAATTTTTACAACTTTTGTCTCTGATAAAGGACTCATTTTTAAAATTTATAGAGAATTGAGCCAAATCTATATGAATACAAGTCATTCCCCAATTGATAAATGGTCAAAGGATATGAACAGGCAGTTTTCAGAGAAAGAAATTAAAGATATCTATAAACATATGAAGAAATGCTCTAAATCACTATTGATTAGAGAAATGCAAATCAAAACAACTTTGAGATACCACATCTCTCCAGTCAGATTGGCTAAGAAGAAAAAACAAGAAAGTGACAAATGCTGGAGAGGATGTGGACAAATTGGAACACTAATACATGCTGGTGGAGTTGTGAACTTATCCAACCATTCTGGAGAGCAATCTGGAATTATGCCCAAAGGATTATAAATAATTTCATACACTTTGACCCAACAATACCACTTCTAGGGTCATATCCCAAAGAGATCACAGAAGTGGGAGAAAGACCCATATGTACAAAAATATTTATAGCAGCCCTTTTTATGGTTGCAAAGAATTGGAAACTAAAGGGGTGCCCATCAATTGGGGAATGGCTAAACAAGTTGTGGTATATGAATGTAATGGAATATTATTTGCTATAAGAAATGAGGAAATGATGGATTTCATAATTACCTGGAGAGACTTATACAAAATTATGCTGAGTGAGAAGAGTAGAATCAGAAGAAATTTGTATACAATCACAGACATACCATATCTGTGATGACCAATTATGACAGACTGGTCTCTCTTCAGCAATGCAGTGATATAAGTCAATCCAGAAAGACTCAAGAAAGAGAGAAATGCGCCATCCAGAGATATAACTAGAAAGAGCCTGAATCCTGATGGAAGCAAACTAAATGATCTTTTTCTTTTCATTGTTTGGTTTTATTTCTTCTTTACCATCTTTCATCCCCCCTAGTACAATATGCCTTTGTAATTGGAATAATGTCTAATATGAATGTATTTGCAGATCCTATACTGGACTATATGCTGTCGTGGGGGGACGGGGGATGGAAGTAAAAGGAATTTGAAAATCAAGGAACTATGGAATTGAATCTTGTTAACTGAAACTAAAGTAATAAATTAATTAAAAAAAAGAAAAAATATATAGTCTAAAATACTAAGCTTAGTACTATACGAGGGGATCAAAGTCATTTCCGCAATCTGTGCTTTGGTGACAAAATTTTCTCACCAAGTTAGTTTAGTGAACCATGATACTAAGATATTTTGGATCAAAAACTTGCACCCTTAATCACAGTCTGTCAATGTTATCACAGTAAAGAATTCCCTGCTTCAAGTCATTTTTCAAATTGTCTATGTGAGATATTTGACAAAGTTGACAAAATCCAATAGTGTGATGGTTAAAGTACTTCTTTTCAGACATTTTAAATATATTTAATTAGTATTTCTGTCCCTTTCTAAGACCAATTATAATGAAATATTTACCTAGGCCTATCACTATTTACTCATCCCCTTTATTTCTCTCAGATATGGTCTAAGGCATAAAGTATTTATATATATTGGTTTGAGTTGATGGATCTACACAGCAAAAACTTTTAAGTACATGCAGAATTATTAACATTTTATTCACTTTTTAAAGCCTAGACAACCAACAAAACAAACCAGGCTTTGATTTATAGTATTTGCTTATTTCTGAAGCATAAATAGTCATCTACAAATTTAATCATCAACTCTCCAAGTTGCTTTGAATTGGTTCTAGTATAGCCCTGAAGGGTTATGCAGTTTAAATCATGCTTTTTTTTTCCAGTTTAACATCTTAATTTTTTTTAAACTTTTATTCTTAAGTATAGGTCTAAGCAAATAGAATTTAATATTTTAACATACTTGTTGAAAAATTCAGTTACATTGCACAATGTAACTGAATTTTTCAACAAGTATATAAAAATGAGTTTTTATAACTTATAATGTATAACTATATATATATGATGAATGAATAGATAAAACATAGAAAAATAAATATAATAATAAATAAATTGATAAAAAATGGATGTGTTATACATAAAGGATCATATAGTAAGGAAGAAAATTAGTGATAAGAAATATGAGGATGAAGTATTTATATTATGGACTTTATTTTTTGTTTATGTCTTTCTTCTTTAAAGTCCTGAAGTGCTTTATCTCTACTTCTCGTTTGTCCTTATTGCATTCTTTCTCAGATTCACAAAATCCCAGTGTTGTTAAAGGCCTCAGAGACTAGTGAGTCCAATGTACATGTCTACAATGTGTACATGTAGAAAAATTCACTCTATAATATATTCCAAAGTTTATTTAGCCTATGATTGAAGAATTTTAGTGAGGTAGAAACTTACTCTACATTGACCCTATCCATTCCTTTTTTTTTATGCTTTTTTTTTTTTTGGAGGGCAATTGGGGTTAAGTAACTTGCCCAAGGTCACACGGCTAGGTTTTTGTTTGTGTGTGCATTAAGTGTCTGAGGCCGGATAGGAACTCAGGTCCTTCTGACTCCAGGGCTGGCGCTCTACTCACTGCGCCACCTAGCCGTCCCCTCCATTCCTTTTTTACTTAGCTCTAATTATAAGGAAATATTTCTTCATATCAAGTTTAAATCAACCCTATTCCAATTCCCATCAATGGCTTCAATTTTAATTCTTTTATATCATCTTGTGTCAATAAAATGTAAGTTCCTTACTGTCTTGTCAGCTTGTGTTTTTTATCTCCAGTGCTTAGTGTAGTGACTAGCATATAGTTGGTCTTTCATAAATGCTCTATTTATCTGTATCAGAAGGAAAGAAGGTAAAGATGGAGGGAAAGATGAAGGAAGAAAGAGCAAGGGAGGAAGGAAGGAAAAAAGAGAGGGAGGATTGAAAGGCAAAGGGAGGAAGGGAAACAAAACAGTCCTTGCCCTCAAAGTCAAAGTGTTTACATTCTATAGGATGGCTCTCCCCCCCTCTTCATGTGTGAGTGTGTGTGTGTGTGCGTGTGTGTGTGTGTGTGTGTGTGTGTGTAGAACTTCTTGATCATATTTAGACTCTAGGCATGTGTGATAAACATATATAACATGTCCAAATGTATGGGTTCATGAGCTCATAATGCAAATCACATTTCCATCAAAATTGCTACCAAGATGCTTTGCCAATAAACTGCACTCTAAGGATAACTCTCAAATGTCCTTGGAACACCACCAATAAAATTTTATGTTATAGGACAGAGTAAGCTATAATGCCTACTCATCCAATCATGCACTTTGGCTAAAATCCTTCTATGAGATTTCAGAAACAAAATAATATATTAGAATATCTGTGAGTCCAAAGAGAAGGAAACAAAATAAGAAAAATGAACAACCTCACCAAAAGATTAAAAGCATTTATATTAAATTAATTTATAAGGATAACATTTCCATAGTATCCTAAATTATGTTTCAGAGAACAATAGAAGTATTTAACTTTGGTGTTTCAGAAAAAAAAAAGAAACTACACTCTAAGATTAAAAATTATAAGCCATACTGTCACAGTTCTTATTTTTATTGTAAGAGAGATCATAGGTATCTAAAAAAATGCTGTGTGACATAAAGATTAATTAGTCTTAGTATCAGGAAGAATTAGGTTCAAGCCCTATCTCTAATTCACACTGCCTGTGGGAACATACTTAGACGCTCTGATCCCAATGTGAGGACAATCCATACTGTGAGATCTTTATACTAATTGAATATAAGATCTGGAATACCTCAAAGTTAAAAAAAAAGTTAACTCAGCACTACCTTGTTAGAGTCAATGGAAATAAAAAAGGAAATTTATTCAGTTGGCATTGTACATGATGAAAGAGCCAAACCAAATATATATACATACGTGTGTGTGTGTGTGTGTGTGTGTGTGTGTGTGTGTGTAACTGAACAGTGTGTTATAGGGGAATAAAAGGTCCTTTGGTTTGTAGTTAGAAGATGTTGGTTCAAATCATGGCTCTTCAACTTCCTATTACATGGTCTTAAGCAAATCATTTTACCTCTTTGGGTCTCAATTCCTTCATCTGTAAAATGACAGGGTTGCATTAAATTAAATTTTACATCCCCCTACCTCAGTCTATTATACTAACAATGGAGATTGTGAACAGTCTGCATCTCCATTGTCCTTTAAGCTTAGAGGTTTAATCTCTCAAAACAAGTCAGCAGTAGTTACCCCCCCACACACACACACACATCTATCCATCTATTTATCTATCTATCATTTGTGTTTCCCTTCATTTTCAAAGAGGACCATGGCATTAAGGGAAATGATGACATGACTTGCAGTTGACTTTGATTTGAATGAGGGAGAGCTATACAAGATCAACAGTCTCACTTTCTCCCCCAGAGACATTTGGGTCCAGTGCCCAGATATGCATCAGAATGACTTGAGAAGGTCCAGGATACAATGGGAGACCTTAGCCCTTTTAGGTTAAGATCTTTTTAGATACTCACTTATGAGATAACACCTATTCAGTGAATAGGCCTCTTTAAGAAGCTATTCAAGGGATGGTCCCCCTAATTAGCAAAAAAAAGACAGAAAAAAATCAAGCAGGTGGGGGAAGATACTCAGGATTTCTGCTCCAGGGAGAAACAGTTACTGTTGACATCCACTCTGAGCCAGGAGGGCCCAAAAGACAGCCAATAAGTGGGGTTTGGGCGGGGAACTATTGTGTTCCATTCTATGAGGTTCAGAGTGAATTGGGTTTCTCGATAGATAGATAGATAGATAGATAGATAGATAGATAGATGTATGGATAGATAGATAGATGGATAGATACATATGTGTGTGTGTGTATATATATATATATATATATATATATATATATGGGTGTGTATCTATATGTGTATATATCTATATGTATGTATCCAACTATATATTTCTATCTGAAGAAGCTGTGAGAATAGTTTTAATTCTATCCTTTATTTATAATTGATGGGAAGAACTTTAGTGATAACTCAAGAGTAGAGGCTAAATAATTTCAGAGGACCTGCAATAAGGGGACAGTGAAAACAATAAAAGACTCCAGGGTCATGGCAATACTACTGAATCCTAAGCATACATGTCTGGATTCATCTACTCAGGTTTAGTAAATTATCTCCCCATACCAGAAACTGCATTTCCATAGGAAAAAAAAAATCAAAAGCAACAACAAGAGCAAGATCAACAATTGCAGCAACAGCAACAAGTACAACAATGAAACTCTTTAGAAAACAGAGTAGAAATGCCCAGATAATTAGCTATTATTCTCTTTTCTCCTTCTCCTTACCCTTGCCTTTGGCATTTAATATAAACAGTATAATCACACTACCTTCACACAAAGCATGCATCCATCAGACAAAATAAGTCATCCAAAATGACCTATTCCAAACCTATACTTCAACAACTATAGAATGGTTAATAAAGACAAAGTCAAAACTTTTATGAGGTTAAAATTATAGTGAAAGAACTTTTAGTATAATTTGTTAAGATATATACTTTATTGTGATTTACTTTCTTAGTTTATTGCATTTTATTCATCTTTGAAGTGATTCATAGATAAAATACCTAGATGATGGGCTATTCTTTCCCAGTCTACCACACATTTTCAGGTAAACTTTGGTAAGAGTCCCAATGTCTCTTAGAAATTAGAGTGGCTAGGGGCCAAATATTGATGCAAAGTGAAGTAAGCAGAAGCAGGAGAACATTGTATACAGTAACATCAATATTAAAATGATAAGCAATCATGAAGGCCAAGCTGCTATGATCAAGATAATGCTCTAAGACAACTCCAAAGGTATGATGATGCAAAATACTATCCACCTACATAGAAAGAAGTTATGTACTCTGAGTTGTTTGAAACATAATTTTTCTTCATTTTATTTTTCTTGCTTGCTTTTCAAAATGGCTAATATGGATAATTATTTACTTCATGTGAATAATTGATAATGTATTGCTTGCCTTATCAGTGGGGGGGTGCTAAAGGGAGGGAAAGAATTTGAAACTATTTTTAAATGAATATTATAAAATTAAAAGTTGACAAAATTGCAAAAAAGAGATAGATACTAATGTAATGACTACAAGGAAATTTTTTTTTTCTCAGAGATGGATATTTTTAATGGAAAGACAAAAAGGAAATGTAGAAAAGGAAAAAAAGAAAACCTACTGAAGAATATAGAGACAAAAGTTTTGTTTTATCCTTTGAATGGTATCACAAAATCGCAGGAGAATAAAAAGAAAAATCTTGGAGCAGAATGAAAAATACTATATTGTAGCAGCCCAAGAAAAGAAAATAACTTTACAAAAAGAGAAATACTAGAAATGCCTCAGGAAGAAAAGGAATGTATTGGTTACAATTGTTAGAAGCAAAGATCCATCATGAGAATCAAGAAAAGAGAAATGAAATTATAAATATTTAGACAGAAAAATGAAAGGATAAATATCTTAGAAAATGGAAAACCTGATCTATCCATAGCACTCCCTAAAAAATAATGAGTGAAATAAAGAGATTTCAATAATTAAATGAGAAAAGAAATATTATAACAAAATTAAAAGATGGAAAAAATAAACATCAAATCCATCAATTCTTTCAGTTTTTTTTTTTTTTAGTCATGTCAACTGATGACACTTCTTAAATCTTTCAAGGTAAATTGTCTTTCAATAATGTTGCTGGATAAATCATTCTCCTGATTCTGCTTACTTCACCCTGCCAAAAAATCAAATACATGACAATACCAATACTAAACCTAGTAGCATGTCAATCATACACTTACTAATTAAGCCAGTCAAGATAATTTTATTAATGTATTTATTTATTTTAATGCTTTATTAACTTCTAGTTTACATCATTCATTTTCATCAGATTTTGATTTACAATTTTCCCCCATTTTTCCCCTACCCACCACCCCAGAAAAACAGTCATACAGGATATCCCCTAAACCAATCTAGTCTCTCCCATCTCTTCTCCCATACCCCCTTCGACATTTCCAGTAGGGAGAGGTGAATCCCCACCCCCCATTGCCTGCACATCTTATTTCCAATTATATGCAAAATAGTATTAATCATAGTATTTATATATTTTTTTAAAAATTGATTTTAAAAGGAAGATAAGCAACTCAGTATGTGCTGTACATATGTAGCTATGCAAAATATTACCATAGTAGATATATTATAAAAAATTTACTATATTTTCCTCCCTTCCATCCCAACTTACAACTGGTCCACTCCCCACCTTGATCCTGTCCCTTTACAAAAGGGGGTGCTTCCAGCTTCCCTCCCACCCAGCCTGCCCTCCCTTCCACCACCTTTCCCCATGCCCCACTCCCCAGGCTACTGTAGCAGGGAAACCCTATTTAGTATGCATGTCATTCTATCCCTGGTCTAAATTCAAAGAGAATATGGTTTTGTCTTTTTGCCTTCCTGTTCCTCCCTTCCCCTGCAACCACTTTCCCCTGCCTCCTCTCCACTAGACAATTCCCCCCGTTGTCTCTCTACATTCCCCCTCACCACAGTACTCTCTCACCTCCTAAACTCACCTTATAAGTATCATCCTTTCCTATTAAATTCGACTTGTGTCCTCTATCTATGTATACCTGAAAACATATATACACACATTCACATATGTATTTATATGCCCATGTACCCTTCTTCAACTTTTTTCATAATGAGAAAAGTTTCACCAGTTCCAGTTATTGTTTTTCCCTGAAGGAATGTAAATAGTTCAACTTTGATAAGTTCGTAGTGATTTCTTTACACTGTTTACGTTCTCAAGCATTTCTTGCTTCTTGTATCTGAATGTCAATTTTCTATTCAACTCTGGTTTTTTTTTTTTTTTCTCAAGAATGCTTGAAAGCCCTCTATTAAACTGAATGACCAAATTTTCTCCTGAAACATGATATTCAGTTTTGCTGGGTAGGTGATTCTTGGTTTTAATCCCAGCTCCTTTGCCCTCCAGAATATTATATTCCATGCCCTTCAATCCCTCAGTGTAGAAACTGCCACATCCTGTGTTATCCTGATTGTGTTTCCACAATATTGAAATTGTTTCTTCCTCACTGTTTGTAATATTCTCTCCTTGATCTGGGAGTTCTGGTACCTGGCTACAATATTCCTAGGAGTTTTCTTTTTGGGATCTTTTTCAGGAGGTGATCTGTGGATTCTTTCAACCTTTATTTTGCCCCCTGGTTCTAAAACATCAGGGCAATTTTTCTTGAGAATTTCTTGAAGTATGGTTCCTAGATTCTTTCTTTGATCATGGTTTTCAGGTAGCCCAATAATTTTTAGATTGTCGCTTCTGGATCTATTTTCCAGGTCAGTGGTTTTTCCCATGAGATATTTCACATTGCCTTCTATTCTTTCATTTGTTTTGATCTGCTTAATAGTATCTTGATTTCTCATAAAGTCACTAGCTTCCATTTGCTGCAGTCTAATTCTGAAGGAATGATTCTCCTCAGTGAGCTTTTGAGATTCGTTTTCCATCTGGCAAATTTGGCTTTTTAAGGCATTCTTCTCCTCATTGTCTTTTTCAGACTCATTTGCCATTTGAGTTAATCTATTTTTTAAGATGTTATTTTCCTCAGTCACACTGTTGACTCTCATTTCATACTTTTCTTGCATCTTTCTCATTTCTCTTCCCAATTTTCCCCCACTTCTCTTATCTGCTTCTTAAGTTCCTCTATGGCCTATAGCCAGCTTGTATTTTGATTTGGGGCTTTTGCTGCACACAGTCCTCCTCCTGTTCCATGCTTTGATCCTCTTTGCCCCCCAAATAAGAGTCTAATGTTGCATTTTTCTGTTTTTTTTTCCTTTGGCTAGACATGTTGCCACTCAATTACTTGACTTTTAGGCTTGTTGCCAGAGTAGGACTTTGCCACCAGCCAGGGGAACTTGCCTCCCGAAAGTTGGGGTTTTCTCAACTTCTGGAGGTATCAGTTGGATGGCCTCTTTGAAGCTTCCATATGCTCTGGCAAGCTGGACACAGACCCCAAGACCTCCAACCCAGACCACAATCCAGACCCAAGAAGGATAAACATGAGCGCTTAGCCTCCAGACTCAATGCCACATCCCCCTACAGTTCACAGGCCAAGAGCTGAAGCTACAATGCAGCAAGGTGGCACAGGCTGCACCAGCTCCTCAGCAGCTTCTAGCATCCAGGGGAAGAAGATGGCACATTCTCCCAACCAGTCCCAAAGTCCATAGGGCACTAACCTCTCACTTTGTCCTAGGCATCTATTAATTCTGGGAACTCCACAGCTGCTGGTGTTTTAAGGTCCCTTCAGCTGGCTGCTGGTCTGGCCATTCTCAGGCTAAAACCACAACTCAAGCAGGCCTGGTCTCGGCTCCCAGAGCACTGCTCTGGTTGTTCCTTCCTGGGCTGTAGGACTGTTCGTAGCAGGAGGTTAGCTTCTCTCTGTCATTTTGTGGGTTCTGGAGCTGCAGAGGTCATTCATAGTCATTCTACTTTTCCATAATTTTGAAGTAGTGTGGGCTGGAGCTCCATGGAAGTGCTGTTTCTACTCCACCATCTTGACTCTGCCCCCTAATTTTTCCAACTTTTTTATTTTTTAATATGCATTTAAAAAAATTTTGAGTTCCTAATTTTTGCTCCCTTCAGCCCCCACCCTGTTGAGAAGGCAAGGGATACATTATCAATTATTTACATGAAGTGAATCATTTTCCATATTAGCCAATTTGAAAAAGAAGGAAGAAAAGAAAAAGACTAGAATTTTGATCTCATTAGAAAATATCTCTTCCAGTTCAGTGCTGCACTACAATGAAAATTAATGTTGCAAAAATACAAATAAGCATGTTGTCTCTATTAAGAGTTGTGAGAAGACTCCCCTACTTTTTTCTAGATTAAGGTTGGGAAAACAGTTCATAGGAATAGAGTTCTGCACACATTATAAGATATATTTGTATGTGTTGATTGGTTTTACTGATAGATATTTTCTTTTCCTCCTCTTTTTTTAATTATTCATTTTATGGGATGGCTCTCGGAGAAAAACTGAGAAATTTGCAAAATGTAAACACAAAAGACAATAAATAAAACTTATTTTATAAAGAAAATACAATGTGAAAAGGAACAGAAAATTACTCCAATAAAGTGTACATAAAGAAGAGAGAAGATACCAAGTATTTTTAATTTTTTTCTGTTCTGAATGACTGGGAAAATGGCATGAGAGTCAAATAATTTGCTTCTTTGACACTGGCAATGGCAATTTGGAAAATATAGTGATATAACTAGAATCTGAGAGGTAGAAGGATCATTAGAGGTCATCTGTTTTAATGCCTACCTAAAATGCTATGTTTTCTTATACTATCACCTAAGTTGCTATTAATTCACATAATAATAAGGAAAATGCATTCCTCCAAGTTAACACATTCTCTTGGAGATAGTTCTAATACACAGAAACCCCCTTCATATTTAGTGAAATTATGTTATTCTACACAATTAGTTCTACCATCAATACTAGTTCTTTTTCTAAGTCCAAGCAGGGTAAAGTCATTACTATCCCAAATATATAACTTTCAGATATTTGGTGATATCTTCCATATCCTCCTTTAATATTAAACATTTCTAATTCTTTCAAATAATCCTCATGTGACTTTATGTGTAGTTTTTTCACAGTCCTAGATTCTAGAAAAATCATTCTATCATAATTGCTGGTGACATGTAATAACTGCCCTCTAGTATTCTTGAATTTTCATTTTATTTCCAAATGAAAATATCTTCTATAGAGTTTTTAGAGGAGCACATTGAAAATTCACAGGTGGTACTGTGAGATTGTATTTCCTGTATTACACACACACACACAAACACACACATCACATATGTGTGTATGTTTGTATGTACATGCATAATGTATATATATATATATGTGTGTTTATATATATATTCATATTCATACACACACAGGGAGAATGTTTATAAAAAGTGTAGCACAGTGACCAATACTATAGACAGTACATAAACATTCATTCACACATAATTCCAATTTTAAATGTGGCTCAACATAGAGATGGATATTGTACCTTTATCTTTAGGAGAGAACAGGATACTGAAGTTCATTGGTGAGATGGAGAGAATTAATTGTAATGCTCATAGAACATACTTAACTTATACAGTTAAAGGCCTTTCCCAATTTTTCCAAAAGATAGCAACTTTGTGTCTGAGTTTATACTTTCCATATCTTGAATGTACCAATTGTTATATATTGATTTCCCCATTGGAATATAAGTTCCATGAAAGCAAAGGGTATTTTCTACTCTCTGTTATCCTGAGTATGCAATGTTTAGTACATAAAAATTACTTAATAAATACTTGGTGATTGACCATGACTTTTATCAAGACAAGAAAGATTTCATGGAATCACAGATTAAGTGTTGGAAGACTAGAATTCTCATTTCATAGACAAGAATATTGAAGTAGCAACTATCAGATGTGGGACTTTACTTCAGTACCTCTGACTTTAGTTCTAGCCTACTTTGCAATATACTATTTTCTCTACCTGATAACTGTGAATTCTTTGAGAAAAAAATGAGTAGTATTTGGTGATAAAAGTAGCTATCTTAATCTAAAGTTAACAATTGGCAGAAAAGCTCAAAAACTAATTCAAGCTAATTTTACCAGTTGATGAGAAAAAAATACACTAAATATATTCTATGTTACAGATTCACAGAGCATTGTAGCATAAACTACTTATTGCACAGTACAGTTTAGAGAATTCCATTAAATGTCTTCTGAAACCTTACTATTGTAAATGGGATTTTATACTATTTTAAAGAATTATTAATAAAAATGAAAATTGCAAAAAAGCAAAGCTTTGTCTCAGAGCCCATTCAAATAAACAATTGTACCCAATGTACACAATGTTATAAGGATAGAGAGCTAGAATCAATATCCTGCCGTTAAGATTTTATTTTTTAAAAAATGATTTTTTTTATTTTGGGTTTTTTTCAGTGAAAGATAAATAAATACTCACTAGTATGTTTAGTAGCTAGATTTGGGATTGCTTCTGAATTAGATATCAAGAGATGATTTTTCTATACCTCATAAATAATGTTTGCCTAAAACAGTAAAAGAAAAAAGAAAACATAGCATTCCATTTCCCTTTCTATGTATGTGTATGTATGTGGGTGTATATATATATATATATATGTATGTATGTATGTATGTATGTATGTATACATATGTGTATATGCATATATATACACACACATGCACATATGTATGTGTGTATACACACATTATTTTGTGGATAGTTCATTTTACATATTAGATGTCAAAACAAAACAAAAATACCACTTGTTATTAAATATATTATTTCAACGACAAGGTTAAACCACCTGCCAATAAGTTTTTCTTTACTAAGTACTCACTGTTCTCAGAACAGTGGGACTGTTCTGTATTTCACTTTCCAGATATCCAAGTGGATTTTCCATGCTAGCATATTAAATGTTTTCTTTATAATTTATTTTTGGGAAAAGTACATTTTTGAGACATCCTATAATCATCAAACTTGATTGTTTACTGCCTAAATTTATAGAAGTGCTATAAAGCAAACAAATCAGTACATATGCCCAAATTCTCTCATAATTCAATGTTTTTGTTAAGAATGATTATTTCTTTCTAACATATTGAATATGAACACAATATTTTTTAAATCAAGCAATTATTCAAGTTGGTTGTACTATTTAAAAAAAAAGGCATTTCAATATTATTTCTCTTGCTTGCTTTAAATAAGGAATCTGTTCTTTCTCTATTCCAGCTATTGCAGATGCTTACATTGCTTTAAATATAACCCTTAAAATTAATATGTTCCTTAAAGTTTTACCTTTCACCTGAATTTAAATAAGCCTGAAGATGAAGGTATATGAACTCCTATATTAAAACTGAAGATGTTACTATGGAATACCCAAAGATACTGTAGAAGCCTGAAGATATTGCTTCAGGAAATATTGTTTTAATGACTTTAAAAGGTGAGGGGGAAGGAAATAAACACTTATATATCTCCTACTATGTATGAGGTCCTGTGCTAAGTACTTTACAAATATTATCTATTTTGATATTCACAACAATATTACCAGGAATGTGGTATTATTTCTCTCCCTTTTCACAAAGAAATAGAGGCAAATAAGATGCTCAACCAAGACATACATCTACTAATTGTATGAGACTAGATTTGAACTGAAGGCTTCCTGATTCCAGGCCCACTCTGCCACCTAATTTCTTCTATCAGATTTTAAATATTATTTTCTAATCTAACCATTAAAACTTAACCATATATCTTGAATACTCAAGAAAAATTCCCTACAATACAAAGTTACATAAAGAGTTGAAGCTATTTCCAAATAATTCAAGTATAAGAAAGAAAACAAAACAAAACAAAACAAAAACATTGTGGTTTTGCCAGAAAGAGGAATTGTTTTGTTATGTTTAAGGGAGTAAAATATCAAATTTATCAGTATTCAAATGAATCATCAACTTTGCCCTTTACTTTTTAGTATGTAGACTCTATAAATAATAACTTCTTGAAATTCAGGCTGAATTATGCTGTCAATCTGCAAAACTATTAAGCAATATACAACTATATCTATTTACCTGCATGATGGGAATAAAACAGATCTGTGTGGCTTAGGGCACTTCCAAAGCTCATGTTAAAATTTTGGTAATTGACTTCCTGCTAAGACAGATGCTTGAAGAGGGAGTATACTAGGTTCCACATTCCACATTCCAACAGTACCCTGAAGTTCATATCAGATTGAATAATGATTAAGAAATCAAATCCTAAACTACAGTAACTGACTTCTTTCATACCTGATCTCCATAAGACAAGACTAGTTCAAGAAAGGATCCCATTGAGTCCATATATATGCTCAGAAGGGACACTTGCAGCCTGCAAAGCTCTGTATCCAGAGGCAGTATGATTAGAGGGCTTCTGTGAAACTACTATCTTTTCACAAGGTCAGAAGGCATGGACAGTGAAGTCCAGGCAGTGGTTTATCACAGTAGTAGTGCATCATTAGTGTAATCCAAACCAGTGAGGAATGTGTCTGCATTTAAACATAATAACTTGGTTCCAAGATTCTATCCTGAGTGACTGGAAAGGAATTTGAATTTTTTTTTCACTCTGGACCTTGAAAATCGAGACGGACTGAACCTTTAAGGTGGTAGTCAGCCTATGATCTCAGGGCACCAAGAGAGAGACAAAACACAATAAACTGCCTCATGGAAAAGCGCAATTAAAGGAGGAGATTAGCCCTGAAACAAAACCTTATTTCAGTAAAGTTGGAAAATAAGTAATTAAAAAATAAATCACAGGGTGGTTAGGTGGCACAGTGGATAGAGCACCAGCCTTGAAGTCAAGAGTACCTGAGTTCAAATCCGACCTCAGACACTTAACACATACTAGCCATGTGACCTTGGGCAAGTCACTTAACCCCAATTGCCCTGACCTCCTCCCTCCAAAAACAAAACAAAACAAAACAGAAAACACTCAATATAGAATACACACACATACACACATATAGGAGTGTGTCTATATATATATATAGACACACACACTCATAAAAATACACATACATATATACGCATATGCATATGTGTATATAAACACATATATGTGTGTATACAAATGTGTACATGTGTGTATAGTGGTAAATACATATAATAGAATACTATTGTGATGAAAGAATAAGGAAACATGACTTCAAAAAAACACAGAAAGTCCTTTGGTGCTAACAGAGAGGAGTAGCTTTCATTTATGATTTCTTGAAATAAAGTGTCACATTTTCTTTACTCTTTAAGTCAGCATTATCAGGGAATCCAATGATTCTAAACTTATCTGACCTTAACTTTTTTTTTTCTTCGAGATCAGCTATTTACTTGTGAGGTACCTTACATTTCCTTATATTCAATTCCTTAATTATGTATGTATATGTACATATGCATATTTGTGAACATTTATATGTACATATATATATACATTTGTGCATATATATATATACACATTTGTGCATATATATTAGAAAAAGGAGATTTTTACTTCCTCTGATCTCTTTTGGATTTAAGCTTAGCAGTGATATAGCTAAAAAAAAGTCAAGTTTTGTTAGGGCATTTATATTTGTGTATACCATTCAAAAGTACTTTAAAAAATGTTGCTTCCCATTCACAATCCACAACCAATGTAGCAATGTTCCTGTTTTTCCACAGCCATTTAAACATTCATCATTTTCCTAATTTGTAGCCTTTGCCATTCAGATGGATATGAGGCAGAATCTCAGAATTACTTTAATTTGCATTTTTCTATTTGTAGTGATTTGGAGCCTTTTTTTTTCTTTTTGGAGGGGAAAATTCAGGGCAATTGGGTTTAAGTGACTTGTCTAAGGTCACATGGCTAGTAAGTATTAAGTGTCTGAGGCCAGATTTGAATGTAGGGCCTCCTGACTCCAGGGCCAGTGCTCTATTCACAGTGCCCCCTAGCTTCCCCTGCAACATTTTTAATGTAATTATAGATAGCCCAGATTTCTTCCTTTCTTTCTTTTTTTAGAACTTTCTTTTCATATCTTTAGATGCCATATTAAGGAATGGCGGTTTGACTTATAAATTTGAAGAAGTTCATTATATATCTTAGAAATGAGACCTTTAGTAGAGAAAATCATTGCAAAAACTCTAGTTAATTATTTTCCTTTCAATTTTAGCTTCATTAGGTATGTTTTCATCTATGGAATCAAATCATTTCTTTCCTTCTGTGATTTATTTGAACTGATACAGTCATCGGTTCAAATAAATCACAGAAGGAAAAAAATGATTTGAGTAAACAAGATAAGAACAATTCATCCTATGACATAAATAATATAAAAATGAACACTTTTGAAGATTTTTATGAACTCATGAAAAATTAAATGACAAGAGAAGGAAGTGAAGATGGCAGAATAGTAGGAGGAAGTGCATTGATTTTTTCCCTCCACACACACAGAAAAAAAACAAAAAACAAAAAAGAGAAACATCTTCTTTAAGCAAATCTAGAAAAGATTCCAGAGTGAATAGAGAATGAATGATGGAGAAATTGAAAAAAAAAATTCACAGTAAGTCATTTTTATAACACAGATATGAAAAAGAAAATAGATGTCTGTGGGTCTTGCAGAACATATCTAGTCAGCATGTCACTTGAAACACTTTTTTATTTTGCTTTTTGGAGGGAGGAATGCTGGGCATTTGGGTTTAAGTGACTTGTCTAAGGTCACATGGCTAGTAAGTGTTAAGTGTCTGAGGCCTGATTTGAACTTAGGTCCTCCTGACTCCAAGCCTAGTGCTCTATTCACTGCACCACCTAGATTCCCCTGGAGTACTTTTTTAAGAGAGTTATCCTCAGAGCAAGAGGTGCTCCACCTTGACTAAAACAGTGACCTAAATATCATATCTAGGCCCAGAATTTTAGAATCAAAGTACAAAGTAGGAATAGAAAGAATCCACTTGTTACCTCCTAAAAAAGACATAAAAATGAAAACTGTTGTGAACATCATTGATAGAAAGAAAGAATTCAAAAACTCAGGAAATACATCCAGGATATGGAAGATTTACCAGCAACCACAATGTATGACTGGAGAGTTTTGAATACAGTATTCCATATGTCAAAGCATATGTACCTATAGTTAAGAAAAACTCGCCCAGGAAAACTTAGTATAACCATATTAGGGGAAAATATCAATTGTAAATGAAATAGAGGACTTCTAAGTATGCCTGATTTAAAAAAAAATAGAGCCAAGTTGAAACTTTCAAGTACAAATACAAGAATTAAGAGTAATATAAAAGGAAATGATTGATGAATAACCATCAGGCACTAAACAAAGATAATTTTTTACATTCACATCAGGGCAATTGATAACATGTGTTCTTGCTTTAAAAGGTGCAGCCAAGATTGAGGAGAGAAGCCAGGAAGTTGTCAGTTTCCCTCAGAAACAACAATAAAGTCTCTAAAAGAACTCTTGAAGAGAAGGAATCCACAACAAGATGGATGGAAACAATTTTCTAGCCCAAGATAATTTAGAAGGACTTGAGGAAATGTCTGTCTCACAGGGATAAAAGGGGAGTGCATTCCAGTGAAGGTGGTGTCCCAGCAAGTAAATGGGAGGATCTTAGCCAATGCACAGATCACCAACCCCGGCCTGTAGTCCTGACTGACCCAGCCAGTGGCATAACAGATCAACTGTGAAGCATCCAAATTAAGCAAAGCAGATAAAATTCCAAACCCTGGAACTAAAGGCAAAATAGGCACAAGAAGGCTGGGTCACCCTAATGCAGAGGGCAAACTACAAGCACCAGAGGTTCTCATGCAAAAACTGGTGACCAGGTCCCTGGTCCACAGTGCAAGAAGCTTGGGATACAGTGACCTTGTATCCCAGAACAGAGCTTAATGTTTTATAAGAAAACAAAACAAAACAAAACAAAACAAAACAAAACAAAAACAAAAACAAAGAGTCCAGATCATAAAAGCTACTATGGAGACAGGGGAGATCAAAACATAAACTCAGAAGAAGACAGCATTGTCCTACTCTGAAGCATTAAAGGTGAATATGAATTGGTCTCAAGCCCAAAAACATCTTCTTGAAGAGCTCAAAAAAGGATTTAAAAAAATTGAGAGGTAAAAGAAAAACTGTAAAAGAAATGAAAGTTATGAAAGAAAAGTATAGAAAATGGAGTAAATATCTTAGAAAAGGAAGGACAAAAACTGAAGAAAATAATTTCTTAAAAAATAGAAATGGCCATAGGTGGAGACAAGGTGGTGAAGTAAAAGAAGGGAATTTAGTTCTCCCCCAAACCCCTTAAAATACCTGTAAAAATGAATCTAAAGAAATTTGAGAACAGCAGAAACCACAAAATGACAGACTGAAAAAAATTTCCATCCCAACACAATCTGGAAGGTTGACAGGAAAGGTCTATTGCAGCAGTTTGGGTGAAAAATGCAGTTCAGCATGGGACATGCCAGCACAGACAGGACAAGAGCAGGCCTTAGGAGACTGAATCACTGGAAGCTGCAGTGGTTTCAAAACTTCTTGACCCCAAAACACTAAAGAGAAATTTGAAGGTCAGTAGGAAAAGTTTCTCACCTGGGTGAGAGAGGAGTATGGCCCAACCCCAGCCTCAGTCCCAGCCTCAGGTAGGTGTCAAATGCTGCCATAGCAGCAGCTACTTCTAGAGCTCTCAGCCTACAGTGGGGCAATGAAGCAGCTGATCAGAGGTAGATTTCAGGGGCCATTTTGCTGATGCTGAGACAGGATTCTATTGATTTGATCATGCTTGACTCTTAGTCACAGGTCTGGATGACAGTCCTGGGTTGAGGAGGAGTGCTAGTGTGGCAAAGGTTGTGGCAACAGTAAAGAGGGAATCCTCCTCACAGTTCCAAGGCAGAAAAAAATTTTCTTGAGATTGCTCACAGACTAGAACACAGTCCTGGTGAGGGGAACACACCTCTCCTTTTCTCCTACCACCTTGGAAAAACAGAAAATTTAGAGATCCCTAGAAATATCTTTGAAAATAACTGCACAGAATCACTGAAGCTTGGAGCAGTACAGTGTCCACTTAATAAAGGACTCACAAGTCAAGTGATAGGCTGGAAAATTTAGCAAAGAATGGGGAAAATATCAAACTATAAAATCTTACTTTCAAGATACATACTTCCTTGTTTACAAGGAAGATAAAAACATATAACCAGAAGACAACAAAGTCAAAGCTCCTACACTGAAAGCCTCCAAGAAAAATATGAATTGGTCATCGTCTATGAAAGAGCTCAAAAAGGATTTTGAAAATCAAGTAAAAGAAGTAGAGGAAAAATTGGGATAGCAAATGAGAGTGAGGCAAGAAAATCATGTAAAACAAGTCAACAGCATGCTAAAGGAAACCCAAATAATGCTGAAGAACATAATACCTATATAAATAGAATAACCCAAATGGCAAAAGAGGTCCAAAAAGCCAATGAAGAGAAAAATGTCTTAAAAAGCAAATTTGGCAAAATGGAAAAAAAATGTCCAAAAGCTCACTAAATAAATTTATTCCTTAAAAATTAGAATGGAGCAAATGGAAGCTAATAATGCTATGGTAATTTAAAAAATTATAAAACAAAAGCAAAAAAAAGAAGACAATGTGAAATATCTTACTGGAAAAACAACTGGCCTAGATAATTGATCCAGGAGAGATAATTTTAGAATTATTGAACTACCTGATAGCCATGATTTTTTAAAAAAAGAGCTTAGATATCATATTTAAAGACATTATTACGGAAAACTGTTCTGATACTCTAAAAACATAGCATAAAATAAAAATGGAAAGAATCCACTTATTGCCTCCTGAAAGAGATCACATAAGGAAAATTTCTGGAAATACTGTAGCCAAATTCCAGAGTCCCTGGGTCAAGGATAAAATATTACAAGCAGCCAGAAAGGAACAAGTCAAGTATTGTCAAAGCATATTAGGATAACACTTCACTAAGGGATTGGAGGCCTTGGAATATGATATCTCCAGAGGTCAAAGGTGGTAGGATTAAAACTAAGAATCACCTACTCAGCAAAATTGAGTATGATAGAATTTCAATGAAATAGAGAACTTCCAATCATTCTTGAGGAAAAGTCTAGAGCTGACTAGAAAATTTGACTTTTAAATCTGAGACTCCCAAGAAGCATGGAAAGGTGAATAGGAAAGAGAAACCATGAGGGGCTTATTAAAGTTGAACTGTTTATATTCCTACATTGAAAGATGATATTTCTAACTCATGAGGCCTTTCTCAGTATTAGGGTAGTTTGAGGAAATATAGCGATAGACATAGATACAGAGGACACAGGGTGGGATAAATATGAAGAGATGATACCTAAAAAATAAAATTGAATATTAAGAGCAATGGGAGAAAGAGAAAAGGAGAAGTAGGAGAAGATGTATTAAATCTTCTCATATTAAAGAAGCAAAAAAATGGGGCGGCTAGGTGGCACAGTGAATAGAGCGCCGGCCCTGGAATCAGAAGGACCTGAGTTCGGAGCCGGCCTCCGACACTTAATCCGCACAAACAAAAACCTAGCCGTGTAACCTTGGGCAAGTTACTTAACCCCAATTGCCCTAAAGGGGCGGCTAGGTGGCGCAGTGAGTAAGAGCACCGGCCTCGGAGTTTGAATGACCCGAGATCAGATCCAGCCTCAGAAAATGAGCACCCACGCATAAATCAAATGACTAGCCGTGTAACCTTGAGCAAGTTACTTAACCCCAATTGCTTTAAAAAAAAATAAATAAAAATAAAAAGAAGCAAAAAAGTGCTATGATAGTGTAGGAGAAGAGGGTGGAGGTGAGAGGGAATAAGTGAACCTTACTCTCTTTGAATTTGGCTTAAGGAAAGAATAATATACACACTCAATTGGGCATGGAAACCTATCTTGCCCTATAGGAAAGTAGTAGAAAAGGGGATAAGAAAAAGGAGATAAGAGAACGAAGGGCACATCGGGGGAAAGTATAATCAAAAGCAAACACTTTGGAGGAGGGACAGGTCAAAAGAGAGATTAGACTGAATGGAGGGAGGTACAGGATAGAGGGAAATATAGTTAATCTTTCATGACATGACTGATATGGAAGTGTCTTGCATTGTTATATATGTATAACTTATATCAGATTGCTTGCCATCTCAATATGGGTGGATGAATAGGGAACAAGGGAGAAGATATGGAACTCAAAGTTTTAAAACTAAATGCTAAAAATAGTTTTTACATGCAACTGGGAAATAAAATATACAGGCAATGGATATAGAAATCTATCTTCACCTACCGGAAAATAAAAGGGAAGGGGAAAAAAGAAGGTGACAGTGATAGAAGGGAGAGCAGATTAGGCAAATAGGTAATCAGAATGTATGGTATCTTTGGGTAGAGGGAGAGAATACATGGGGAGAAAATTTGGAACTCAAAATCTTGTGGAAATGAATGTTGAAAACTAAAATATATTAATTAACAAAGTTTAAAATATATCCCTCAAAAAACCCCAAACAAACAAAAAAACCTTAACAACTGCCCTTTTAGGTGTGAATAGTAGAACTGAAAATGCTATGTCAGGAAAGATCATTAATGTGTGACCTTTTTAACACAGAAGCAATAAAAGTTGTGTGTGTGTGTGTGTGTGTGTGTGTGAGCGTGCATGCATATGAAGTGGTATGAAGTGAAGGATGAAATGTGGAGCACATAAAAAAATAAAATTTTAGTACAAGCCTGAACCCCCCAAAATAGAATTTGGTGAGTGGAAGCTAGTGACTTTATGAAAAATCAAGAATTAGTCAAACAAAATCAAAAGAATGAAAAAAAAAAGAAGAAAATTCAAAATACCACATTGGAAGAAATAAAAAACCTGAAAAATAGATCCAGGAGAGATAATTTAAAATTATTGTACTAAATCACATTAATAAATATTGTTTTACACTATTTAAAATGAGTAGATGGTATAAGATTGGAATATAGTTATGCTGTAGGAAATGATGAGTTTGTGGACTTAAGGAAAAAAAGGAAAAACTTGGACATATAAAGGAAGATGTTATCCACCCTCAGAGAAGTAGAGGACAAACAAATATAACAAAGTCTTGCATGGATGCATTCATATGTCTATATATGAGTATAATTATAGATATCTGAATTTATGTATTTGCATGTGTGTATATACATATGTGTATATGCATAAATACACATATATATGTTTGTGTATAGATGTATATGTGTATCAGAAAGGGAAAAATTAATTTTGGGAAAGATGTGATACTATGGGGACACTAATGCATTGTTGGTGGAATAGTCAACTTATCCAACCATTTTAGAGAACAATTTGGGACAATGCCTGAAGGACTATGAAAATGTACATACCCTTTGATCCAGCAATACAACTATTAGGTCTGTATCCTAAAGATATTTTGGCAAAGGGAAATGGGACCACATGTATAAAAATATTTATAGCAGCCATTTTTGAGGTGACAAAGAGTTGGAAACTGAGGGAATACCCATCAACTGTGGAATGGCTGAACTAATTGTGGTATCGAGCATAATGGAATACCATTGTGATAAAGGAAATGAGGAACAAAAAAATGGAAAGATTTACATGAACTGATGCTGTGTGAGAACATTCTACAAAATAACAGTAACATTGTGTGATATTCAACTATAATTAACTTAGTTCTCCTCAGCAATATGACTCAAGATAATTAAAAAAGATGGGATAAAAAAATGCTATCCACATCTAAAAAAAGAACTATGGAGTCTGAATGTAGATTGAAGCACACTATTTTCACTTTTTTTGAGGTATTTCCCCTTTGGTTTCTTTCTTCTCCCACAGCATGACTAATGTGAAAATATGTTTACTTGATTACACATGTATAGCCTATATCAGATTGATTGCCATTATGGGGTAGGGGGAAGCAAGGGAAGGAGGGAGAAAAAAATTGAAACTCAAAATTTTATGAAAAATTAATGTTGAAACCTACAAAAATATCACATGTTCTTTCTGAATCTGAAATCATCATCAGGTGTCATAATGTATCCACTTGGGTAGCCTTCTGTGGTTTTCTTAGGTATTTATAATTATAAAAGAGGAATAGGAAGAGAGAAGATACTCTACTTCTAAGAGTGGGGAATAGAAATATTGGGTTGGGGAGCAGTGAAGAAAATGTGTAGATTATCTCACATAACAAGGGTGCACAAGTAGATTATTGAAAAAAAGGAGGAAGGGTAATGGGTTTAGGAGACAAATTCTACTCTTATCTGAACTGATCAAAGGAACTGAAGAATTTATATAAACACAAACACACAAAACATGATCAGGTACAAAAATGCATTCACTCAATAGGGAAATAAGAGGGAAAGGGAATAATGGATAAGGTGGAATCAGAAAGAGCCTAGATTAAAGGAGGGATTATTCCCTAACATACAAATTCCAACTAAAGATTAACAAACTTTTATAACTCTTTTGAGGTGGCAAAGAACTGGAATTTAAAGGGGCTACCCATCGACCGGGGAATGTTTGAACAAGTTGAAATCTACAAATGCAATGGAATATGATGATATAACACTGTGATATAATAAATGATGAGGTTGATTTCAGAAAAACTCTCAAAAACCCCTATGAAATGAACAGAATTCAAGAAATAATTTTAATAATGACCATATTTTATCAAAAACAAATAACTTTGAAAGAATCAGACTCTGATCAGTTTAATGACCAATCAAAATTTCAGAGATCTAATGATAAAATAAATATAAATAAAATAATGATAAAAATAAATGATGGCTAAAATAAATAAGTATATAAAATAAATATATAAATAAAATTATTGAAATAGAAAATTATAAAGAGACACTACCTATCTGAAAGATTTAGAATGAAAAATGAGGCAAATAGAAGGTGGAATTTCT
Source organism: Gymnobelideus leadbeateri (assembly GCA_011680675.1). Classification (NCBI taxonomy): domain Eukaryota; kingdom Metazoa; phylum Chordata; class Mammalia; order Diprotodontia; family Petauridae; genus Gymnobelideus; species Gymnobelideus leadbeateri. The sequence continues at coordinate 58,831 of WOXC01009839.1, read as the reverse complement.
GATGCTTAAAATACAAACACACACATACACTTACTCTTATTGTATATTTTTTCCTAGTTCTGCTCCTTTCATTTTCAAAAATAATGTGTGAATATGCGTTTGTATATATGTGTATTCATACACACATATACACATATATGTATACATAATCTGTAAGTGTATCTGTCTATATCTATACATGTATAATTTTTTAATGAAAGGGAAAGAACCAGCAGAATAATTTATATAGTAACAGCATTGCAAAAAAAAAGGAATTTTGAATTCTGTAAGAACTATAAACAAGACAATGATTGTTTTTGTTTGTTTGTTTGTTTATTCCAAAAGAGCAATGATAAAATGGGCAACTTACCTAACTCCATATTTGGATGTATGTTAAATGTATTTTGTTGTTTTTTTTAACAAGTTGTTTATAGAAATTCTATACATTTTCATTCATATTCAAGCTATCATGGCCATTTATTTTTCGTGTATTTTTTTTCATTTTAATGCATGAAATACATTAAACATTCCCATGACAGAGTATAATACAAAGATGATCTCACATGAAACTTCAAATCTACTATGAATAACATGCTATTCTTTTTAAATACACAAACATATCATGTATTTTTCCTTCCCCCTCCACCCAAAGATGAACACTATTAGACATAGTTACATATCTATATGCAAAATTATTCTATTACATACTTCTATTTATCAGTTTTCAGGATGCAGATAGCATCTTTCTTCATGTATTCTTTAGAGTTAATTTGGGTATTTATAGCACTCAAAATCAATGGTTTAAAGCCATTCTTAAAACAATATTGTTCTTAGTATATATAGTGTTCTCTTAATTCTACTTATTTCTCTCTTCATTACATTATGCAAATCTTTCCATGTTTTTCTAAGATCATTGAGCTTATCTTTCTTATATCACATTAATATTCCATTAAAAGCAACTACCACAACTTGTTAAGCCATTCCCAAATTGAAATGTATGCCTGCAATTTTCAATTCTTTCCAACCACAAAAAGAATTGTTTAAACATTTTAGAGCATCTAGATTTTTCCCCTTTGTTTCCCTAATCATTTTTGAAAATATACCTAGTAGTGTTATTGCTGGAAATGACCATTTCTTAATGTTTTTTATTATTGGTAATTAAAAATCAAATGACACAATAAACAATACCTCCTGTAGTCTCTGGGCACATAAGAAAACCTATTCTGTCAATTCCTTACTTCACCACTTCAGAAACCACCTATCTTCTTCCACTTATTTGCCACTTCATTTTCTTCATTTTTTATTATGGTAAGAATATCAAGATTAACATGATTCACCTCCTCCAGCAATATGTTTATTTATCAGTCTTTGAATAAGAATCTCACATTTGAGGAGCCAAGATGGCGGAGTAGAAACTGCGAGTCCAAGCCACTCTGCCCCCAGATTACCTCCAAACTATGTAAAAGGGGACTCTGAACAACTTCTGGAGCCCCAGCACCCACAGAATGACACAGAGAAGCTAACCTCCCGCTGAGGACAGCACAGTAGCCCTGCAGGAAGGACCAGTGCAGCGCTCTGGAAGCCGGCAGCGCAGCGCACAGAATGTGGGGAGCCAAGCCCAGGTCCATTAGAACCGAGCCCAGGTCCATGGGAGCCGAGCCCAGGTTCACATAAGCCGAGGTTTTAGCCCCAGGGCAGCAGGGCCAGCAGCTGGCTAGAGGGACCCCAGAACACCAGCAGCTGTGGTGATTCCAGAATTATCAACATAGACATGCCTAGGATAAAGTGAGAAGTTAGTGACCTATGGACTTTGGGACCAATATTTGGGGAACTCGTCAGCTTCCTCCCCTGGGGCCTAGAAGCCACTAAGGAGACACAGCATTTTGTAGTTTTCAGAGGCAGCTCCAGCTCCTGGACTGCGAACTGTAGGGAGATCCAGCAATCAGTCTTGGGGGGTAATCACTCTTGCTTTAACCTCCCTGGATCTGGATTGTGATCTGGGGTGGAGGTCGTGGGTGGGTTTACAGCTTGCCAGAAACAGAAGTTGTCCCCCACACTTTTGGGACGAAAATTCCCCTGTCTAGCGCCAAAGACATAGTGTGGCAAGAAGCCCAAAAGTCAAATAATTAAGTGGCAACATGCCAAGGCAAAGGAAACAAATTAAACAGAAAAATGCAACCCTAGACTCCTACTTTGGGGGCATAGAGCGGGAAAAGGACTGTGAGGTCAGAAGTCCTGCTCCAAAAGCCCCAGGGGAAAACATGAACAGGTTGCAGGCCATAGAGGACCTTAAGAAGGACTTTAAAAATCAAATAAAAGAAGTGGAAGAAAAATTGGAAAGAGAAATGAGAAGGATGCAGGAAAAGTATGAAATGAGGGTCAACAGCCTGACTGAGGAAAACAATACCTTAAAAAATAGACTAACTCAAATGGCAAAAGAGGCCCAAAAGGGCAATGAGGAGAAGAATGCCGTAAAAAATTTGCCGAATTTGCCAGATGGAAAAAGAGTATCAAAAGTTCACTGAGGAGATTCATTCCTTCCGAGTCAGACTGGAGCAAATGGAAGCTAATGACTTTATGAGAAATCAAGATGCTGTTAAGCAGATCCAAACAAACGAAAGAGTAGAAGGCAATGTGAAATATCTCATGGGAAAAACCACTAACCTGGAAAATAGATCCAGAAGAGACAATTTAAAAATTATTGGACTACCTGAAAGCCATGATCAAAGAAAGAACCTAGAAATCACCCTTCAGGAAATTCTTAAGGAAAATTGCCCTGATGTTTTAGATCCAGAGGGCACAATAGAGGTTGAAAGAATCCATCGATCACCTCCTGAAAAAGATCCCAAAAGAAAACTCCCAGGAATATTATAGCCAGGTTCCAGAATCCCCAGATCAAGGAGAAAATACTACAAACAGCCAGGAAGAAACAATTTCAAAATTGTGGAAACACAATTAGAATAGCACAGGACCTGGCAGCCTCTACACTGAAGGATCGAAGGCATGGAATATGATATTCCAGAGGGCAAGAGAGTTGGGAATGAACCCTAGGGTCACCCACCCAGCAAAACTGAGTATTTTGTTTCAGGGGAAACTATGGTCATTCAGTGGAATAGAGGACTTTCAAGCATTTTTGAGGAAAAAACCAGAGTTGAATAGAAAATTTGACATCCAGACAAAAGAAGGAAGAGATGCCTGAGAAGGTAATTAGGGAAAAGAAATCAAAAGGAACTTATCAAAGTTGAACTATTTACATTCCTATATGGAAAAGCAATAGCTGTGACTGATATCTTTCTCACTATGAAAATAATGGAAGAAGGGTGTGTGGTCATATGAATACATATGTGAATGTGTGTGTATATGGTTACAGTTATATATGGATAGAGGGTATAGCTTGAATTTTTTGGGAAGGAAGGATACTGTATGCATCCACGGACAAGACTATTAACCACTTTGACTCATAAGTAAGTCTCCATGAATATAAGTTAAAGATATGTTGCAATCTATATCAGTGGATGAGTTTCCTTTTGAGACACTCAAATTCACATATAATCTAGAACCTGTTTTTTTCTGAATATTTATACAAATGCTATTCATAATTTTTAATAATTCTCAATGAATACACAGAAATTTGAAGACATAAATTACCTCAGAATAAATTATCATAAGTTACAGAAATTTATTCTTATGAAATCCCATTGCATTTAACAGATACTTCTTAAGAATCTAATATTTAAGGGTTCATGATCTAAGTATAAAGGATTATACTGTAAGCAATCTGGGAAAGCAAGGAATAGTTTACCTGTCAGATTTGTGGAGAGGGAAAGACTTTAGGACCAAACAAGAATTAGAGTGCATTATAAAAGGTAAAATGGATAATTTTTATTACATTAAATTGTAAAGGTTCTGTACAAACAAAGCCAATTTACCCAAGATCAAGAGGGAGGTGGGAAATTGGGAAAGAATTTTTACAACGTATATCTCTGATAAAGACTCATTTCTATAATATACAGAGAATTTAGTCAAATCTATAACAATACAAGTCATTCCCCAGTTGATAAATGGTCAAAGGATATGAACAGGCAGTTTTCAGAGAAAGAAATTAAAGATATCTATAAGCATATGAAGAAATGCTCTAAATCACTATTGATTAGAGAAATGCAAATCAAAACAACTCTGAGGTACCACAGCTCTCCAGTAGGATTGGCTAAGATGACAAAACAGGAAAATGACAAATGCTGGAGAGGGTGTGGGCAAATTGGAACACTAATGCATTGCTGGTGGAGTTGTGAACTTATCCAACCATTCTGGAGATCAATCTGCAATTATGCCTAAAGGGCTATAAATAATTTCATACCCTTTGACCCAGCAATACCACTTCTAAGGTTATAACCCAAAGAGATCATAGCAGAGGGAGCAAGACCTATATTTACAAACATATTTATAGCAGCTCTTTTCATGGTTGCAAAGAATTGGAAATTAAAGGGGTGCCCATCAATTGGGGAATGGCTAAACAAGTTGTGGTATATGAATGTAATGGAATATTTTTGTGGTATAAGAAATGAGGAGGAGACAGTTTTCATATTTACCTGGAGAGGCTTATACAAACTGATGCTGAGTGAGAAGAGTGGAACCAGGAGAAATTTGTATACAATCACAGATACAACATATGTGTGAAGACAAACTATGACAGACTGGACTCTTCTCAGCAATGCAGTGAGTCAATCCTGATAGACTCATGAAGGAGAAAGATGCCTACATCCAGATAAATAACTAGAAATAACTGAGCTTGAATCCTGATGGAAGAAAACTAATTGATCTGTTTCTTTTCATTGTTTGCTTTTATTTCTTCTTTACCATTTTTCATCCCATCTAGTACAATATGTCTTTGTAACTTGACTAATGTCTATTGTGAAAGTATTTTCAGATCCTATACTGTACTATATGCCATTGTGAAGGGTTGGGGGAGGGAGGGAAAGGAAATTTGAAACACAAGCAACCATGGAATTGAATCTTGTAAACTAAAAATAAACAAATATTTTTAAACCATATATTAGCAGAAAAAAAAAGAACCTACCATTTATGATGTATATGATTGTGATGAAATACTATAGTGTTATAAAAAAATGATGGGTGGAATGATTTCAGAAAACCTTGGGAAAATTTGCATGAATGGCTGCCAAGTAAAGTGAGCAAAACTAGGAGAACATTATACACAGTAAGAGCAAAATTGCTACTATGGCTAACTGTGAAAAACTACTCTGATCAATAAAATGATCCAAAGAAATTCCAAAGGATTTCTAATGAAAAACGCTATCCCCTTCCCAGGAGGATTGATGACCTATGAGTACAGAAGCAACCTTTAAGGTTTTGTTTTTTTTTTTGCTTTTATTTTACTTTTAACCTGGTGTATGTGGAAATATTTCTTATATTATTTTGCATGTATTATGGGTATCATATTGCTTCCCTTTTCAATGAATGAGGAAGGGGTGGTAGGGGGGAGAAAATGGACCTCAAAGATGTAAAAATGAATGTTAAAAAAATTAGAATATACTATTCATCCATTTTATTTATTTTGCTTTTTGGAGGGCAATTGGGGTTAAGTAACTTGCCCAAGGTCACATGGCTAGGTTTTTGTTTGTGTGTGCGTTAAGTGTCTCAAGCCAGATCTGAACTAAGGTCCTTCTGACTCCAGGGCCAACTCTCTACTCACTGAGCCACCTAGCTGCCGCAATACATTTTAAACATATTTATCGTATACTTCCAAGGTTAAAGGTATTTAGATAAAAGCTTTGTGGAATTAAAAAAATAATTAATGGTCTATAACTAATTCAAGTCAACAAGCATCTGCTATTTGCCAGCTGGGGATATAAAGACACAAAAATGTTGCCATTCCCAAATATTCCTCCAGTGGAAGTACCTTACATAAAGTAGATGTCATAGATAAATAGATAGATGGATAGATAGATAGATAGATAATGATGTAGCTATAGTCTCATATGTACATACATAAATATTTATACAAACATTATGACTTATACATAATAGATATGTGTTTGTATGTGTGTATAGATACATACACACATACAAATACATAAACACACATAACATACATATATGTATTTACACACATAAAGTCAGTGTTTTCTATGTGTACATGTACAGCATATATGTGCCAATATATATTATATAACATATTAATTATGCATATTATATCTACATGGTATATATGTATTAGAGGTTAACGTATACAGATTAAATACAGAACAATTTCATAGACTAGGGAGAGCAATGACAACTAGGTAAACCAAGAAAATCACTGAATTGAGCAGGTGGAACTACTGAAACTCAGATGCAAAGAGAACTCAAGTTTCCAAGAGACAGAGATAAAGAGATAGAGCATTCCAGTCTGGGATTGTATCTGTGAAAAGATCCAGAGAAAGGAGATGTCCTGTCATATACAGGCAAGAGAAAATTGATCAAGATGGCTGGAAAGTTGGAGCGGCTAGGTAGAACAGAGAACAGAGCACCAGCTGGAAAGTCAAGTGTATAATGGGGAGAAAAGTGAAATAAATTTGTAAAAACTAAGCTGGACACAGACTGTGAAGGATATTAAATACCAGGTAGATTTAAAATCTAGTAGGAAAGCTATAGCAGGTACAGAAATGAATAGAACAGGAAGTAGTATGTGATGTGTTCAAGTAGAATATAAACTCCTATTTGAAAACAGATAGATGAAATTGTCTCAGACAAAAAGATCACTGAAAAGGAATTCTTCCAAAGAAGGTCTTTTCACTTCTTTCAAACTTTAAGATACATGAAATAAGCATATTCTTATAATTCTCTCTTGTTTCAAATACAATTCATTATATTCTTTGTATTTATAGATGAGTGACATAATGATGAATTAGTATTCATAAGGTATAGCAGCATATAAATGAAAGTGTATGGGCCATATTCTATAGTGCCCCACTTGAGTTATTTCAGTTCAGAGTCATCATTAATCATATTAGGAGAAAATTAAAAATAATCAACCTGATGTTATTATAAATAAAAGTTGTTATAAATTATAACATAATTACAAATGTGAAAGAAATAAAGGTATACTTTAAATATGAAAAATAAAATGTATGTGTTAATGTAACCATAATAATGAAAAAATAAATCAAACCTGCTGATAGTGATGGGCAAAATATAAATGTAAAGAATATGGACTAGTTGGCTTGTTTTCATTTTCAAAATGTTTTGCAGAACTTGTTTGTACCTCTTATCCTCATAAATCCTATATAATGTTGCTAGACTATTGTTTTTTAATCCAAAACGCTGATTGCATCATTCCTCAGTTGTCATTTTAAAATGGTATTTCTATTTTCTATGTGAAATTCCAAAACCTTTAAATTAAGATTCAAATACCTCCACAATCTGTTTGAAGCTTAATGTTTCCTCCTTCCTTCATACTACATATTCTGGATAAACTAGCCTATTTACCATTGCCTCAAAGGCACTTTTGCATCCCTTCTCCAATCTCTGCATCTTGCTTTACTATGCTTATACTTAGAATGTGCTCTTCTGCCTGCATCTGGAATCCTACTTCTCTTTCAAAATCTTGATTACATGGAACTTTCTCCCTGAAGACTTCCTTGATCATGGAAAGTAGGCACCTTCTCTTCCAATATATACACAAGATGAGATTTATACTTTTCTCATGCATGTACAGTAATTGTAAAATAGTTAAAATTTACAAGCCTTATTCCTCTTGCAATACTTGTAAGAAATAATCATGTCTTTTTTGTCACCTTATGGGCATTCTTTTATGGGATTCATTTCCTGTTTTCCTAGTTTTTACTGTGTTTTTTTTTCCTGTTCAAATTATATAGTTTCTTGCAATGAGGCCAATTACAAGCTCCTCAAGAGAACCTTGCACTTCCTTCATCTGTAATATGAAATATACAATATTTTTATATATGTTCAACCATAATAATTGCCAATGGAATTTTATCCTCCCTAATGGTAAGTACAGTCTTTTAAACATAGCAAGCAACTAACAAATGATTGTTGAATAACAATTTAGCAATAAGGGAATGTGGTTCTATAAAGTTTAAGGTATTTGGCAGATAACTTTCTTTATCCTAAGCCTATCTTTTTTAAAACGGAGGTGGTATAGGTACTTTTTTATTCATCATCTCTTAAACATATTTTTTTTTTTGCTTTTTGGAGGGCAAATGGGGTTAAGTAACTTGCCCAAGGTCACACGGCTAGGTTTTTGTTTGTGTGCGCATTAAGTGTCTGAGGCTGGATCCAAACTCAGGTCCTTCTGACTCCAGGGCCGACTCTCTACTCACTGAGCCACCTAGCCGCCCCTATCTCTTAAACATTCTACTTACCTGTCTCCTTCATCTGAGTATAGACTTCATATATGATATTTTACTATAAATGTGCAAGTCAAAATTAAATTCAGGGTTTTGGCTTATGTTTTTTTTTTCCTAAGTTCAGGTCACTTGGAAGAAAATAAACATTAGTCAACACTGCCTTTTGATTTATTTGATCTTTATAGTACAGTCAACAGATTATCTAAAATCAGGCATTCTCACTCTGTGGTGCAGTGGTGTAGTTTTCTCCAAACCAAAAAAAAAAAAAAATCAAACAAACAAACAAAAAGAAATCAAAGAAAGGAATTATGCCCTAAAAATAAAGTAAATAAATATAAAACCATTAGACTAGGAGTCAGAATTACTATATAACATAAAATTCACAAAATTTTATCAGAAAAGTATAATGTTAAGAATTCCCTTCTCCACATTCCCAAACTATAATATTTACCAGAAGCAGCCAGTACAAACTCACAGGCTAGTACTTCATGGCTTACCTGTAAAAAAAGGATCATGTCTAATACTAAAATGGCAATAATCTAGTCTTAATCTTCCATATCCCATGAGAGACAGCAGAAACTTATTCTTCCCATTCATACAAAAGGAAGAGAGAATGACTGGAGAAAGTGTTCAAGTACCAAAGAAAATGCCAGCAAAGACATCAGAAAAGGAGAAAGAGCTTTTATTGATAAGGAAAGGATTCTAGAAAGCTATAAGGAGCATTCTTCTCTCCTCAGATTTTAGAAAGCTATAAGGAGCATTCTTCTCTGCTCAGATTCTAAACAATGAATACCAAAGAAAACCAAGAGAAGAGGCTGAGGAGAGCAAAGCCTGGGGTGTATGGGATATAAGGAGGAAGTAAGGAGGGACTAAGGAAAGAGGAGGAAAATTATAGATGGGTGACTAGGATTTCAAGAGAAGATCTAAGGGACCTAAAGTTTAATAGGGAAGCCTTAAGTACCAAGCTAGGTCACAAGTAGATATAGCATCAAATATAGTAAAAAGAAATTAAATAAAATTTAAAAGCCAAAAATCAAAGGCCAGAACATTTTTAAAAATATTAAAATATAAAATAAAATTCATAAATAAAAAATTTACTGAACTCCAAAAATGAAAAATAGTATCAAAATAATTTTAAGATATTCTAATGTTTTCTCAAATCTAAATAGAAAAGAAAGATAAACAAAAGAGTTGAACAAAATATAAGTACACTTAGACATTGTGTATGTTTGTGTCTCTGTATGTGATGTCTTCTGAATGATAACCTTAATTAATATACATAGTTCACACATTATACTTTTTTTAAAAGACCATGTGATAGTTATAAATTTTAAATAAATGCAAAAAAGCATGAATATTAAAAATAGATTTTCATATGATAATGCAATAAATGTGACAAATAGGACAGGGAGTGCAAAAAATATCTAAAAGAAGATTAAATAATACCATCTTAAAAAAATAATTCAAACTACAACCATAGGGGAAAAAACTGAGAAAGGGATAACGATGACGACATATCAATCTGCCTTGCTTATCAAGAGGGAAAAAATTATATCTCTGAAAATACACATTACCGAAATAGAGGGGAAAAAACATTAATAAACGATATACACAAAAACAGAAAATCATAAATAAACTCTAAATAAATACGAGAGAATATTAGAAAATTATGAAAGAAAGATAAGAAAAGAAACAAAAACTCAATAAAATTATACACAAAATAAAAATGAGCTTTTGAAAAAATATAACAACAAAATCAAATACATAACATTCTTCTGATCAAAAGGATAAAAGAAAAGAAAATCACACTGCCAAAATTAGAAAAAATAATGAAATTGATCTTTAGATCCAATAAAATATTCAGTTTGAATAAAGGAATTCAACCAATGGTTTTATATGTCCATTGCTACATTTGTTACTAATAAGCAGCATTATTTGAAACTAATCTTTATACAAATTTAAATATCTAACTTCTGGCTACAAGTCTACCCCAAGTACCCAGAGTCACCTAATAATGCTGTCTCAACCCAATGAGCTTATGAAGGTGACCATTACATTTTCTGCAGTGAAATCTAAACATGCAGACAAGCTGGATATAAAATTCCATTTAAGATAGAAAATTGCATTGATTCAACCACAACTCCTAACTCTCAAAGCTGTACAACAACAACCATGAACTGGTGAATCATTAGTTTATTCAGTTTTTTAATAGCAAAAATATATGCTACTGAAAGAAATTCACTTTGTTACAATATTATAATAATAGTCAAATTAGTTGATTACAGCCTTATCCATAAATGAATTAATAAATTAATATTTTCCCTGTCAAGAGAGAATAATTAACAAATAAATGTCTAAGTAAAATAGATCTTTAGTAACTTCTAACTCATCTTGGTTTGCTTGAAAAATATTTCACTAATGTAAAAAGTGAATTTATTTCTAGATTTATACTAGACTTGAAATAGAACTTATGATTATGGAAATTATTCAATGATATTACATAGACTGTTCTGAAAAGGTATACATTACATCAGGGAATCTTACAAACATTCATATGGGATTACTAGGAATGTTGGGATTTCTAGTAGTTTAGGAACAAGAGAATGGGAAGCCAGGAACATGAGAATGAAGGTTATACAGTTTGGGAAAACCCAGGAAGCTTGTATAACTTGCCAAAGGTCACATAGTTAGTGGAAGACTTCAGACCAAACCTAAAACAGGTATATTAAAAACACATCAGGTCTTTTTTTGATAATATTCCCTCAGTTTTCTGCTTTTAAAAATAATATGATACTTCAGGTATCATAAAAGTAATCATAAAAATTGTATCATAAAAATAATAAAAAACTACAAAAATCAAGTGATCTTAAAATATCATAACAGTTTCATTTTTATCTTTGTCCTATTTTTTCTCAAATTTAGACTAATTCACTGAATCAGACACTGTCAGTGAAGACTATGGAAGGCACACAATTATCTCCAGATGTCAATGAAACATATGTCTCAATTCAGTTTAATTTTCAAACCTTATAAATAGTGTCTTTAACTAAGGTCTCATTGTTCCGAGATCTAATCAACTTGGAGATTGGACAACTATATAAAAAAGGGATTTATTATGAAAATGCAGAAAGCCTAATGTTTTCTTAATTGCTGAGATAAAATTAAATAACAAAAACAAGCCACAAACAATGTCTCCATCTGCACATTCTGCTGTCTGCAATGAGGTATGAATCATATTAGTAAGAACCCACAATAACATTCAATTATTCATCCATTTTGAAATAATTTTTGGAATTCACCTATCTTTCAAAACTATGTTGGCATATGGCAACTGAATCTTTCAAAGTTTTTTGTTGTTGTTGTTGTTTGTTCGTTTGTTTTTCCCCTATTGAGTTGCAATATATGGAAAACTAATGGAAAATGAAGGTAGACATTTTCTCTGACACTTTTAGATGAAATGATAATTATTGAAAATAAAATCAATCACAAGTGTTTTCTCTTTGACCAACATTTACTTTATTCATTCTTCTCTTATTCATGCTTGATATCGTCACCAAACTGCCTGTCTTTATTATCGTAAGAGAGACAGCCTAATGGAAGTTAAGGCAAAGTTGTTTTGTTTTGCTTTTTTCTTTCTTACATGATATAAAAAAAGGAAAGAAAACTGGGAAAAAAAATGATAGCTGGAGGCCTTTCTGTGGAAAAGCTTCTGATACAACCACATACCATGCTAATTTAAAAAGAGCTAAGCCTGTATTGTCTGAAACTAATTCTATTATAAGCAGTGATCTGATACAGACATTCACCAACCTAAATTAGACTTTAGAAGAATGTCTCTTCTAAGAATTCTACAATAAAAATGAGTGGTTGGTGTCTCGGCTATCTGGTTAGTTGGTAAACAAAGGATAATTCAGGAATGAAGATTTGCTGAACAAAGCATTTGGTTACTGAAAGTGGTCCCAGGTGAGGAACTAGAGAAAAAACAGAAGATAAAAATGTGGTGGATTAAAGTTCTAGGAGTGAGCGCAAAGGAAGAAACCAGGATTCATGCAAAAAAATGAAGTCAAGCTGCTTTGTGACTGGGGTTCTTACAGTGTAGCTTCTATAGAATCACAGAAATTGAGTATGTGACCAACAGAGCATGTTTCTTCCTTTTAATGTTACAGGTACTTTGCCTAATTCATTTCAATCTTTTCACTTGGTCTCATGTGATGGAATTTTATACAAGAAAAACCATATAATACAAGCAATGAAATTACTGCCTGCCCTTAAGTAAAATCCTAGAAGAGCAAAGACATCTCATAATATCCTACCAAATTACATATCGTGTTAATATCTAAAAAGAGCATTCTTCCAAATACTTTTGTGCATTTCAAGTATTACTTTCCTCATTTAGAGAAATTTCATCTCTCTCATTAATATTATGAGCCCCAAATATTTTAAACATTTTTCCAATTTATTTTTAGTTTTCAACATTCATTTCCACAAGCCTTTGAGTTACAAATTTTCTCCCAGTCTTTCCACTACACCCACTCCAAGATAGTGAGCTTAATGAAAACCTCTTCCCCAAATCTCATCTCTCTTATATCCTCCCCCATTACTCTCCTAATTTTCAAGACAGGCAAGATGGATTTCTACACCCCAGTGCCTGCATATCTTATTTCCCAATTGCATGTAAAAAACAGTGATTTTAACATTTGTTTTTGAAATTTGGATTTCTAGATTCTTTCCCTTATTCTGTCCACCCATCCCCACTGGGATGACAAGAAATTCCATAGAGCTTGTACATGTGTAATTATGCAAAACATTTCCATAGTTGTTATGTTGTGAAAGACTAACCATATTTTCCTCGATCCTAACCTGCCTCCCCCACTTATTCTATTTTCTACCTTGACCTTGTCCCTTTTCAAAGGTATTTGCTTTTAACTACCCTCTCTTTCAATCTGCCCTCCCTTCTATCATCCCCCCTCTTATCCCCTTCCACCCTACTTTTCTGTTTGGTAAAATACCCAATAGAGTGTGTATGTTATCCCCTCCTTAATTCAAGTTCAGTGAGAGTAAGGTTAACCCATTCCCATTCACCTTCATACTCTTCCTCTCCATTGTAACATTTTTCTCTTTTCTCTTTTATATGAGATAATTTACCCAATTCTATCGCTCCCTTTCTCTTTCTCCTGATATATTACTCTCTCACTCCTTAATTTTATTTTTTTAGATATCATACCTTCCTATTCAACACATCCTGTGCCCTCTATGTATACATGTACACACATATACACACACTCATATGTGTATGTATATATGTATATATGTATACACACACTCATATATGTGTATGTATATATACACATATATGAGTGTGTGTATGCATATATAGGTGTGTGTATGTATGTATGTATGTATGTATATATATATATGTATATATATATATACACATATACCCTCCTACAAATATATATTGTCTTCAACTATCCTCATACTGAGAAAAGTTTCTTCAGTTAAATTATCATCTTTCCATGTAGCAATGTAAATAGATCAACTTTAATAAGTTCTTTGAATTCTTTTTCCTGTTTACCTTCTCATGCTTCTCTTCCTTCTTATATTCGAAAGACACATTTTCTGTTCAGCTCTGCTTTTTTTCATCGAGAATGCTTGGAAGACCTCTATTTCATTGAATTACCATATAATCATCTGAAGCATTATATTCAGTCTTGCTGGGTAGGTAATTCTTGCTTTTAATCCTAGCTCTTTTCATTTCTGGAATATAATATTCCAATCCCTTCAATTCATTAATGTAGAAGCAGTTATGTCTTGTGTTATACTGATTGTGTTTCCACAATACTCAAATTGTTTCTTCCTGACTGTTTGTAATATTTTCTCCTTTACCTGGAAACTCTGGAATTTGGCTATAATATTCCCAGGAGTGTTTTGAGATTTTTTAAAAGAGGTAATCAGTGAATTCTTTCTATTTCTATTTTGCCCTCTAGTTCTGGAATATCAGGACAATTTTCCTTGAGAATTTCTTAAAGAATGACTTCTAGGTTTTTTTTAATCATGGATTTCAGGTAGTCCAATAATTTTTAAGTTATCTCTCCCTGATCTATTTTCCAAGTCACTGGTTTTCCAATGAGATATTTCACATTGCCTTCTATTTTTTCATTTATTTGTATCTGTTTAATAGTATCTTGATTCTTTATAAATTAGCTTCGATTTGCTTGAATCTAATTCTGAAGGAATTATTCTCTTCAGTGAGTTTTTAAAATTCCTTTCCAATTTGGTCAGTTTGATTTTCTAAGGCATCCTTTTCCTCATTGACTTTTTGGGACCCTTTTGCCATTTCAGTTAGTCTATTTTTAAGGTATTATTTTCTTCATTCAGGCTGTTGACTCACTTTTCATTATTTTCTTGCATCATTCTCATTTCTCTTTCCAATTTTTCTTCCACTTCTCTTGCTTCATCTTCAAAATATTTCTTGAGCTCCTCCATAGCCTGCAACCAATTCATATTTTTCTTGGAAGCTTTTGATGCAGGAGTTTTCACTTTGTCATCTTCTTCTGGTTCCACATTATGATCATATTCATCCCCCCAAAATGATTCTCTAGTCTGATTGTGCTTCCTCTGGTTCTTCATCTTAGCAGCCAATTACTTGTCTTTTGAGGTCATTTCCATGGTAGAACTCTGCTTCCAGAGTGGAAAGAGCTGTGTCCAAAATTGTTGGGGTTTCACAGTTGCCAGAGCTATGAGGAGGGTACCCTTCTACAAAAATCACAAGATCTGGCACACTGGCGTTCCTCACCCCAGGACCACCACCCAAGACTACAACCCAGATCTAAGCAGGTCAAAGCAAGAGTGATCACCCTCTGTATGGTCACTTGGTCCCCCTACAATCTGCAGTACAGTAACTCCTGAGGAATCCATGTAGCAGTAGCTTCAGCCACCAAATGTCCCTCACCTCTTGCCCTGGGAGCAGGGGCCAGACCACACTCTTCTCTCACTCTGGATCAACAGAGTTCCCTACTGACATTTTAATTTCACTTTGATGTTTATGGGTTGAGAAGTCTGGCAACTGCCACAGCTGCAGGTGATTCACTCTCCTGGAGTCTGCTCTGGCTTATCAGGGCTGCAAGTCTGGGCTGGTGTGGCTCATGTGGGACTGTGCTTGGCTTGCAGTGTGGTGTAATAGACCTTTCCTGTCAGCCTGCCTGCCTGCCTTCTATGGAAGATTTGTTTCTCTCTGTCACTTTGTGTGTTCTATAACTCTAAAATTTGTTTAGAGTCATTTTTTACAGGTATTGGAGGTGGTTGGCATGGGGTCTCAAGAAACTCCTTCTTTTATTTCACCATCTTGGCTCCACAACTTATTTATAAAATGTTTGATGAAACTGTATTTTCATGGTCCAATAAGTACACAAAGTATATTAAAATGAAAAATTACCTTCTGCAATGTGGAAAACATAAACTGATAGGGGTGGCTAGGTGATACAGTGAGTAAAGTTCTGGCCCTGGAGTCAGAAGGACCTGAGTTTGTATCCAGCCTCAGACACTTAACACACACAAACAAAAACCTCACTGTGTGACCTTGGGCAAGTTACTTAACCACAATTGCTCTCCAAAAAAAATAAATAAATAATTAATATAAACTGATTTCCAAGAATCTGGAAGTTTCAGTCTAATTCCATGTAGCAATTCAATGTTTTGTTTAGAAATCTTAAATATGCCCTTTCTCTAGCCACAGTGACCTACACTAGAAAGAATACAACTTTTTGAGTAGCACAACACTTCTATATTTCTCTGGGTCTGGATCAGCTTAAGCTGACTCTAGGTCATACCAGTCTTAGATGGATCTTCAAACACATTATTTTTAGAAAAGGTATTATGCAGCTCCTATGTGTAGCATGACTATTTTAAAGATAAAATGATATAATGTGTGTAAGGTGATTCACAAATTTCGAAGTTCTATATAAATTCAATTACTTTTGACAGTACTTACCCTTGGACCCATTATTCATTAATGGATCAATGTCAGCTTTGAAGCAGGTTGTGATTAGAGTGCTAAATGGTATGTTCTTAACACTGTTAGCTTTGAACTTCCTTGAATAACATAGAAGGGAATGTATATTTGGTGCAATTCAAGACTGGGACTTGACAGGGCAAGAATAGTGATAGAATAAGGCGTAAGGAACTCAAAAATAAAGATAGTATAGATTTGAGTTGTTTTTACCAATGGAACAAAATGAGAAAGTGAGAAGATTATAGCCAGTGCCAGGTGGGTGATATGGATGGTTTGGTTGATGGAACTGTGTATATTAAGCCCGGAGAAGAAATAACCATGATTGAGTGGCACATGGAAATTGTCTTCAAACATTTGAAAGTCTGCCATATGGAAGAGTGATTAGATTTGTCCTTCTTTGTGAAAAAGGACAAAACTAGGCACAAATATAAGCTATAACATTTGATTTAGGGGGGCGGCTAGGTGGCGCAGTGAGTAGAGTGCTGGCCCTGGAGTCAGAAGGATCTGAGTTCGGATCCAGCCTCAGACACTTAATGCATACACAAACAAAAACCTAGTCGTGTGACCTCGGGCAAGTTACTTAATCCCAATTGCCCTCCAAAAAGAAAAAAACAAAACATTTGATTTAGGTTTAATGCACAAAGAAATTTCTTAACAGTTAGAATTGTCTTAAAATGTAAAGAGCTGTCTCAGAAGATAATAGTTCTCTTTTAAATTCAAGCAATGATTTATGATCACTTGGTACCCATCACCCATTCTCTATTCCAAATTTTTGTAAGGTAATAATTTTCTACAAAGAAATTAAGCTAATTTTCAATTGTCCACACTATTGGAGCATAGTTTCTGTATTCCCAATTATATTTGAATATGAATACCCCATATATATATATATATATATATATATATATATATATATATTTTTTTTTTTTTTTCTAATTCAACCGTGGAGACACACCTTTTTGAATTTATATACTCTTAGAATCCTAGAGCTGGAAATGGCATCAGATAACATCTCTTTCAACTTCCCATTCCAAAGATGAATCTTTATATACATATATGTGTATATATACACACACATTACCAGAACAAACTACATTTAACTCAAAATTTCAGTTGTCAAGTGGTTCAATGCTTTATGGAACAGTCCATTATATTTTGCCAGACATGATTGTCTCCTTATAATTCTGTCTACTGGCATTATCCTCTGTAGCCAGGGATAATAACCCTCATTCTTATTATAATTGTACATTAAATATGTGAAGTTAGCTCTCTGGTGCCTTCTCTACTCCCCAGATTATTACATCTTTTCTAGGCTAATTATTATTCATCATAATTCATGCTTACAAACCATCCCAATCACCATCTTCTGGACATGTCTAGTTTATGAATTGTCCCCTTAGAAGACAATAACCAACAATGAGAATAAAATTCACAAAGTGTCCTGAATAATGCCGAATGCAGTGGCATAATTTCACACTTCTGAATCATCTACTTCTTTTAAAGAAAATTCTGATCATATTTATCATATTTTAACTATATTATTGACTCATATTACAATTACAAACATCAACCTCAGTCAAATGTTTCCTGAGATCTTGATATTAATACATATATTTCAGTCCCTACATCGACCAATTTAGTAACCCTAAAAAATAAAAAAAACAAGGTTAGTCTCACACAAACTATTCTTGATGAAGGCATTCTGGTTCTTTTTTATAACTATTTCCTTTTTAAAGTGCTGAAAATGTATCTCATTATGTTGAATCTAAGGATGCGAACAGGAATTGGATTTAAGCTTTCTAGTCCTATACTTTGAAAACTTTACTCTCATCCCTTTTTGGAGAAACAGAATTACATTTTTACTTTTCCTAGTCCTAGAGCACTTCTCTTATTTCCTATGATTTGCAAAGGCCACTGACAGTGACTCAGGAATCATAACTCTCAGGAATACTATGCCCTAGATCATAATTCAGTTGACTACAGTGACCAGAACTCATTGAAAGCTGAAGATTAATTAGACAGCTAGCATTATGTTGGGAGTTGTGTGGAATAAAATTAAATATGACACTCTATGCCCAAACACAAGAAATTAGAAATATGGTTGAGAAAAAAAAGTCATGTGAAATACTTAGAGTTTTTAAAATTCCTGATATTGACTACATAAGCAATAGAAAAGGTTGAAAAATATGAGCTTGAGTAGCCACAGTATAATAAATCGTTAAGACTGGAAGAGACCTTAGAAGTTAAGTGGTTCAATTAACATATTTTAAACGTAAGGCAATTGGGACTTTTGGATTTGCCAAAGGTTTTAGAAGTAGTAGGTGACAGAAATGGGATCAAAATACAAAATTATTTTAAATCTATTATTTTTTTTTTATTTTGCAAGGCAAAATAAAATGGAATTAAGCAATTTGCCCAAGGTCATATACAGTTAGTGTCTCAAATGTTTGAGGCCAGATTTGAACTCAGGTCCTCCTGACTCAAGGGTCAGTGCTCTATTTACTGCACCACACAACTACTCCTTAAATCTATCATTTTTACTAATAAAAAAAGGCTCATGGAAGAGTGGATTGGATATGGACCTTTACAGGTGCATATGATTTAATAGAGAGGCTATTCTATATTGGAAAAGTTACATGGATAAAGTCATGGAGGGGATAATGACCATGATATATGTGGAGATAATGAGGTAATCAGCTTCACCATGATAAGGTATGTATTATAATATAGTAAAAAGCAAAATTATATAGAGATATAGGTAAAATAATGCCAGATTACTTAGGGACTTGAAAGTCATTCATCAGAATTGATATTTGATCACGGAAGCAATACAAAGCTATTTTTGGTTCTTTAGCAAAGCAGAATGAAAATGCTATTTTCCCAAGATTTATCTAGCTGTTTATTTCTAAACATTGAAAGAAGCAAAAGAAAAAAAAATGAGAGGAATATTAGGATAAAAAAGTCCTCGAGGAGGCCAGCCATATTTTGGGCACATTGTAGACTCTGCTAATTCAGTTTTCAGTAATGCAGGGGAAAATAAGTTAGTACTCTTGTCACACAAATAAGCAAGAAGTTCTAAGGGTCAGAAAGTTCATTTCAAGTCAGTTGAGTGAAAAAAAATCTAGGTTTTGACTTATTCTTGAGAAATATATCAAGAGAGAAATTTATTTATGGGAGAAAACAGACATACACTTAGATTTTTTCAAAACTTTGTTGTACTAACTTGCTTCAAATAGTATAATTTTCAAATGTTGGCAAAACAAATACAATTATGATGCTATTAATTCAACAATCTCCCTCTTTAAAATATATATTTTTTTAAAATCCTGTCTTCTTTCCACAAATACTCAAATGAAGAGAACTGCAATACAGCAAAGGGAGTAGGTTAATTATAACAAGGCTTGGTCATTTAAGCAAAAAATCAGTCAGTCAGTCATGGACAATCATATTGGGTTGACTTGCTATGTCTTTTGAGAGCATTTGAATTTGGAAGGACTTGGCTTGTTCTTTTCTTTAAAAAATATTCTTTTTTATTCTTCAACATTCACTTCCACAAGTTTTAAATTTTCTCCCCCTCCTTCTCCAAGAAGGTATGCAGCATGATATGGTTCTACACATTCCTATTAAACATATTTTGATATTAGTCATGTTGTGTAGAATTATTATAATTATTAGGAGAGACCAGGAGAAAGAAAAACAAAACAAAAAAGAAAACAGACTGTTTGTTTTTTTTTTCTCTGTAGTCCAACTCTAGAGTTCCATGTCTCAATGTGAATAGCATTTACCATCCTGAGTTCTTTGGAATTGTTTTAGGTCCTTGCATTGCTATTAAAATCAGTCATTGCACACCTTCACTGTTTCTGTGAACAATGTTCTCCTGTTCTGTTCACTTTATTAAGCAGCAGTTCAAATACATTTTTCTAGGATTTTCTGAAATCTGTCTGTTCATCATTTCTTATAGCACAATAGTGTTCCAATACATTTATATACCACAACTTGTTCAGTCAGTTGAAGGACATTCCCTCAGTTTCTATATCTTGGCCACCACAAAAAGCTGCTATATTTTTGTACACATGCATCCTTTTCCCATTTTTTTATCTCTTTTGGATACAGTCCTAGAAGTTGTATTGCTGGTCAAAGGGTATGGCACACTTTTATAGTCCTTTGAGCATAGGTCCAAATTACTTTTCAGAATAGTCCAATCAGCTCCCAGCTCCACCAAAAATAAATTAGGTTTCCAACATTCCCATATCCATGGGGCAGCTAGGTGGTGCAATGAATAGAGCACCAGCCCTGGAGTCAGAAGAAACTTAGTTCAAATTCTGCCTCAGATACTTAATACTTATTAGTGGTGTGACCTTGGGCAAGTAGCTTAACCCCAGTAGCCCTGCCTTCCCCCTCCAAAAAGACCATCCTCTCCAACATTTATCATTTTCTGTTTTTTCATGTCAACCAATCTGATAGGTGTGATGTGATACCTCAGAGTTCTTTTGATTTGAATTTATCTAATTAATAATGGTACACAGCTAAATAACAGATGCTGAGTGAGAAGAGTAGAACCAGGAGAAATCTGTACACAATTACAAACATAATGTATTGTGATGACCAGCTTTGATAGATTGAACTCTTCTCAGCAATGCCAGGTTATAAATCAACCCCAAAAGACTCATGATGGAGAGAGATGTCTACATTCAGAGAAAGAACTAGAAAGAACTGTGTTGAATCCAGATTGAAGCAAACTACCTGCTCTTTTTCTTTTTCTTGTCTGTTTTTGTTTCCTCTTTCCCATTGTTCATTCCATCTGATACAATCCTTCTTTATAGCCGGACTAATGTCTAATGTGAAAGTATTTGCAGATCCTATACTTGATTGTATGCTGCCATGATGGGGAGGGGAGGAAAGGGGAGAAAATTTGAAACTCAAGGAATTGTGGAAATGAATATAAACTAAAAGTTAACAAACAAATTAGTAAAGACCAAAAAATTCAAAAAATAAAAAATAATGGTAAGAGCATTTTTATATGACTATAAATATTTTTCATTTCTTCCTCTGAAAAAAATGCCTGTTCACATCCTTTGACCATTTATCAATTGGAAAATGACTTGTATTCTTGTAAATTTGACTTAGTTCTCTACATATTTAGAAATGAAGCCTTTATCAGAGACACTGGCTATAAAAATTATTTACCAGTTTGCTATTTCGCTCTGAACGTTTGTTTCATTGGCTTTCTTTACACAAAACCTTTTTTAAATTTAATGTAATTAAAATTATGCATTTTGCATTTCAAAATGTTCTCTATCCCTTGTTTCATCATAAATTCCTCTATTCTCCATAAATCTGATAGATAAACTATTCCTTGCTCCCATAATTTTTATACCATCAACCTTTGTACATAAATTGTATACCCATTTTAGACTTTACTTTAGTATACAGTGTCAGACATTGGTCTATTCTCAGTTTCTGCCATACCATTTTCCAGTTTCTCCAGCACTTTTTATCAAATAGTGAGTTCTTATCCCAGATGCTGGGGTTTTGGGGTTTATCAAACTGTAGATTACTGCAATCTGATTACTCTGTCTTGTGTACCTAATGTATTGCCCTGACCTACCATTATATTTCATAGACAATGTCAGGTATTTTTGATGATTTCTGCTTTATAATACAATTTAAGATCTGGTATGACTGGGCTGGACTTCGCTTATTCTTAAAAGCAAAATTAATGTAACTAAACCTACAATAACTTCTTTCTTCTTGCCAATTAATGAAAACACTATTGTACTCTTTTTAAAAAGTTTCTTAGATCTGTAAACAGTGTTTCCCAAGTTTTCTCTCTCCCTCACCCCACTGTAATATATTTTAGTGACCCTATGAGACATTATTATAAAATGTTCTAGAACATGAGTGCAACTATTACATGAAAGAAAATAGCTACCATATGTAAAACTAGTATTTAGAGCAGATTATAGAACTTTGAACTGGAATTTGACTAACCCACTGAATGTATAGAAGAAATTCTGATGTAGAGAAATGACTGATTCTTCTCTACATAAAACATTTCATCTTTTCCCTTGCTACCTTTGAACAAGTTGTTCTTCCATATATAGATCAACTTCCTTTCTACCATCTTCTCAAAGAAAGAGGTCTCATGAAATTTAGAAGTGTTTGGTAACAATAAAAACAAAATATATCTTGAAGAGGGAAAACTGTCTTGGTTTGATTTTGCATAAAGAGGAAAAATGATTTTTAAAAATGGTGTTCCTCATACCAACAATCAAATATCAGCTTCCTTCAAATCATAACTGAGATGCTGTCTTCTAAATAAGTCATTTCTTGATGTTCCAATTGTTATTGTTCTCTCCTATTGTCATTATTTTGTTCATGCTATTTATTTACTTATCTGGTTACGTGCTATATTCCTCAATTTCCTTGAGGGGAGAGACCATTTTGTGTTATCAAACACAGTCCCTTGCACATAGTAGAAAAGTATTAAATGTAAGATGGTATGTCCATGTAATATATGCCTATCTCTATGAAATGTCTAAATTTCTTGACAGTCTTCTTGAGAGAAGGAACATATAGCTACTTTTCAAATAACACCTATTGATCTCCAATGGAAACTAAAATCCCTGATTTCAGGGGAATAAACTGGACACTTTTTTTCCATGTCTTAGACAATGGAATACCAGATTACAAATATCATCCATCTATAATTACCTGTAAATGTTGATGCACTATTGACATAGTTTTTTAAGTTCAAATTTGATAGCTTTCCTGGTCACTCTCCCCTAAAGTGTTAAAGTATTTGAAGCTGAACACACTAATTTGGAAACTAGTTGCACAAAAGACCATCACAAATAGTGAATAGCAAGTAAATCAATCTATCCCAACAAATATACAAAATTGGAGGAAGTATGTTATCGAGGTTAGAATATAGCCATAAAGAACTCAAGAGTGAATGAACACTTTACATAACAGCAAGATGAGATATTTCAGTGTAAACCAGAAACAAGTTCTCATCTCATACAAGTGGAAATTTCCTGAAGTTTCTAGGAAAGCAAGTTAAAAATCAGGGATATATTGAGGAACTTGCTCTCACATTCCTTAAAAGGTTTTTCTCTCTGTCTCTATTTTTGGTTTCTCTTCATGTCGGTCTCCATATTTCCCCATCTCTATCTATATGCACATCTCTGTCTTTCTGTCTCTGTCAATATCTGTTTCTGTTTCTTTCACTCTCTGCCAATCACTGTCATTATCTATCTTGATATCTCTGTCTCTTTGTCCTTGTCTCTGTCTCTATATCTCTTATTGCCTTTGTGTCTGTTTCTGTCTATGTCTATGTCTGTCTCTTTCTGTCAGTCTGTGTCTGTCTATCTCTGTACCTCCCTCTAACTTCCTCCCCCCACCATCTTGTCAGTCTCCTTAAGCAAGGATGGAAATCATGTATGTTTTATTATGAAGCAAAAAAGAAAACTCTCATACCAAGTCCTCTTCATTCAGGCTAAGCCAGAATCAAATTTGGCAGTCATCATGAAGCACAGGATTCCCTATCACCAATCTGCTTTATGGAAGTTGCCTTAACATCTTTATTTGTTGAAATGAACTAAACAACTTTCCTAGAGTTAGATAAATCTCAAGTAACAGAACTGCAATTTGGAAGCATGTCCTCAAAATCAAAATCTAATGACCTTTTTACCCCACCACATATGTGGATAGTCATTCCTTTATATCTAGCTATATTTTATCATTAGAGTAGGCTCTGTTAAACCAAAAGTTAGAAACATTCATAATATTAAACATGATAAAACAATAGGCTTTCCAAGAGATTTTGATTTTATGTAAAATTTTAAAATGTAATGAAATTTAAAATCATCCTCCTTAATCACTTTTACTATCTTCATAGCATTGTGGTTCTAATCATATTAGTTCTACATTAAATAGTAACTACAAGGAAAATTTTATCCCAGAATCATATCAAATTCCAACTGTCTCTAATTAAAATTTTCAAAATTACTTGTTTTCATTTCCATGTATCCTGCTAATTTCCCCCCCATACCACCACACTGACTTGCTTTAGTAGACTCATAATAAAGAATAAATTACTCATTCCACTTTGTGTTAAGATTACTTTCAATAAGTGCAGTTCATTGTATTCCCAGAGACCTACAAACTTTCCCTACATCTTCAATCTCAAAGGACGTGTAAAGTTGGAAGTTAGGGGAAGAATTTGGAATAATTGAGCAGTCTGAGTATTTCAGTGGTTCACATTCCACCTCTTCATATCTCACTAGATAACAATAACATGCTATCATTATTTACTATAACCAGAACTTTTGGGAAAAAATTTGAGAAAAGGGAGTAAAGAAAGAAAATTGATTGCCTCTTTTTAGATTAGGGTATTTTAGTTTTCACTTTTTGGAGAATGATAGATAACCTCAGACCTCTTAGAGTTAGGATACCAATCTCTTGAATTGTAATCTGACTTTTTGATAAGCCAAAATCCCTTTAAATCTGAAGGATAATTGTAATCAAGAACTTGGTTCATTTTAATTATACAGTGAATACAAAAATAAAGTTAGTATGTATATCGGATGCTAAGGGTACGAAGATGAACTAGTGATACAGTAAATACCTTGAGGAGCTAGCATGTAACACAAAAGATATGACACATGCATGAATTGCTATAATACAAGATAGACTATGACAGAAACAAAGGAGATTTGATGACAAAAGTGATCTTGAAAAATTAGAGAAGGGAAAATCTGGTGGAGGAGTAAGCCCTTGAGCTGAATCTTGAAGGCATACACATATATACTTACAGGTGCTTATTTTGTATATATGTATACACATACATAAACATGCATAATACTACATAATACACATGAAAAAAAAACTATGTCTATAGGAGTGTGAGATTCCTAGACAAATTCTGAGTACAGCTCCTAGTCCAATCTGGATAGAACATAGCATGGGTAAGGAGGTTGTAATGAAATAAGCATGGAAATATAAATTGGATATAGTCTGTGAAGGACCATAAATGCTAGGCTAAAAGAGTGTACATTTTATCCTAAAGGCAGTATGGAACCACTTAAGATTTTTGTATAAGTGAATGACATCAGAACAGTGCCTCTGAAAGGTTATTTTGGCAGTAATATGAAGTAAGGTTTATAGTGCAGTAAAAGTGGAAACAGAAACTAGTAAGGAGACTGTTCTAACAGTATTTTCCCAGCATATTGCCTCCTCCTATAAGAAATTAGAGGCTAAGTTAAACAACAGTTTCAGTTATCTAGATAAGACACAGATCTGTTTGCAATACCAATCTTCCCATGCACTCAAAAGAATTGTGAGCTTTAATTATTGCTATTCTATCAATAAACTTTTGTCAATCAGCAAGTAAACTGTCTTCAGGAAAAATAAAGTCTGCCTTAAGGTATGTAATCTTAGTCTACTATGTTGTCAAAATTGATCTGATTTAAAAAGGAAATTGGGTTTCTGAATATTTTTTTCAGGACTCTGAGAGGAAAAAAAAACCAACAACAATGTTCTTGGCAAACTTCCACTGCTAAGCAGACTGAGGACACTCTTCAAGTAAAGATTAAGCATCTAATTTGTATATAAGAACTTGATAATATCAACAAAAAAGGTCAAATATCCAAGTTTCCCCATTTAAAAAATATGAGGCAACTGATATGTTGAGATCTAGTGAAACATGGCCATGGGACCCAAAAAAATGTACTAGCAAATGTTTCATTGCCAAAATTTAGTTTTAGGCTTTTTCACTTCAATGGATATATTTTCAAGAACCATAAAATCATCCATGAAGCATTTTAAATCTAATTTATAAAGCATTATGTCATATCACATTTTTATATCTTTTATAAAATTGAGTACCATTTCTGTGCCAAGGTTTTCTCCTAAAAATAAGCCCCATTCATTTGACATAACCCTTAAGGGGGGAAAGTATGAAATAATGCTTTTCATTTCTCATGTCACATTGTGAAAGACACCAAGCCATTCCCAAGACAAATCTTATGAAATGTGGGGGGAGATCTATTTAAATCTTAAAAAAAAAATGAATGCCAGATTAAAGTACTGTAAAGCGTAGTTCATGTGAAAATACATACCACTGTCTCTATTTATCTTAACTAAATGCACCACCTTGACAGACTTTTTTTTTTCATTGTATACAAAGCAAGGACTTGGGCTAAATCCATTTGTATATATGAAAACAAAAACCCTCATTTCAAAGCTCTCCATCTCTTGGCTCTGGGTATTTTCTCTAGCTGTACTCAGTGCCTGCCTTCTGACCCCTTTAAATTCCTTTTAGTCTAAAAGCAAATACATGTTCCTCAGAAAGCTTGCCCCAACCCCTCTTAATTCTAGTGACTTCCCTCTGATGATTTCCTTGTGATATCTTGCTTTTAGTTTGCCTTTGAATGTATTTGCTTGTACTTTGTCTTCCCAATGGAACTGTAAGTTTCTTAAAGGCAGGGGCAATCTTTTTTTAAAATCTATATTACTAATTATATATTTAATATTTAATAAATGTTTATTCATTAATTATAGAAAAGAATCAATCATTCAATAAAGAAATATTTATTCAGTGACTAATGTGTGCCAGGTATTGTGCTAGGGATACTACTCACCAGGAACTCATATACAAATGGTGAAGACAATGAATTCATCTTAGTAAACTTAATAAAGCTAGACAATATATCATTATTTTCCTCTAATTTCACTGGGAACACTAGGATTTCACATTACACTGATTTTGCCAATGGCTTGAATAGTGCTGGAAGGGGAGGCACTCCCAACTCAAAGAGTAAGTTCCCATAAAAAGCTATCAATGCTTAAGGTTAGTAAGTGGGACCACATCCATTACAACTTCAGCTCACAAGCTCCTTCCCCCAAAGTGCTTACTTTTAATAGTTAGCCAAAGATAGTCATAATTCAGTGCAAAAATATTTAGTAAAAAGGCCTTGTAGGCAAACAAACAAAATATTCCTCTCAAAAACCAGAGAAAACTGCTTCCACAAATATATACAGCACCAATGAGAAAAGTAGACCCATGTAGGGCCAGGTTACACAGTCTTGTGGAGCCAGTGAAGTCATTGCTCTCTCTGGGCCCACTCCCCATTGACTTCCAATGGATATTGTTCTTCTGGACCCTAAGTGGCCTCCAACTGCTGCTCTTAGGATACTGCTACCCTAGATGCTGCTGGATTGTAAATGTAGTCTTTGCAAGTCACTATCCAACATGGCCCATCTAGATGCATGGTTGTGGATCTCATCAATATCTCCAGCTTCTAACTTTAGCTAAAATCTTTAGATCTATGTTCTCAAGGAAAGAGTAAGTGCTGCCATGTGTGCTATGGTAACTAGTAGTATTCTAGTCCTTCTACCACTGCTACTGCTACTGCTCAATAAGAGCACCTTATTTACTGTACCTTATTTAGAATACTTAATAGATGTGTGACTGAACAAGTTACTTAATTCTATTTGTCTCAGTTTCCTAATTTGGAAAATGAGTTGGAAGAGAAAATGTCCAACCACTGCAGTAGCTTTGCTCAGCAAACATAAAATTGAGTCATGAAGAGTAAGACAGGACTGAACGATTGGACAATAACATGTCTCATGATTGCTGTGAGGTTAAAATGACTTAATGCCTTAATCAAATGACTTAAGTGCTTTGTAAACTTTAAAGCACTATGAAAATATTAGTTGTCACTGCTGCTGCTGCCGCTGCTGCTGCTGCTGCTGCTGCTGCTGCTGCTGCTACTACTACTACTACTACTACTAGCATCAACACCACCAGCACCAGCATATGCTCATTTACTACTACCACTAATATATTTCTACTGCTACTACCTCATAGTACAATAGTACAACTACTATATTACTGCCACTATAGTGCTGCTATGTTATTTAGCAGTAGTCGCAGTAATAGTACTGCTACAGTTGCTACTGCAACAATAAATAATAATAATGGCTATTATTTATATTGTTGTTTTTCAATCCACATCTGACTCTGTGGAGCCCTGATTGGGATTTTCTTGGCAAAGATACTACAGTGGTTGGGTCCTTTCCTTCTCCAACACATTTATAGTTGAGGAAAATGAGGCAAATAAAAATATACGA
This sequence comes from Gymnobelideus leadbeateri, assembly GCA_011680675.1. Lineage (NCBI taxonomy): Eukaryota > Metazoa > Chordata > Mammalia > Diprotodontia > Petauridae > Gymnobelideus > Gymnobelideus leadbeateri. Next base: position 30,337 of record WOXC01009839.1, on the reverse strand, counting down.
TTACGTAGCTAGCAAGTGACTGAGGACAGATTTGAACTTAGGAAAATAAGTGTCCTGATTGCAGGCCCAGCACCCTTTACACTTTGCCACCTAGCATTGATATAGTGCCTACTAAACGCCAAACACTGTACTAAATGATTTATAAATACCATCTCATTTCACCCTTACAACAATCATGGGACATAGATCCTACTATTGTCACCATTTTATATGTGAGGAAACTGAAACAAGTAGAAGTTAATAAACTTGCCCAGGGTTACAAAGCTAGTAAATTTCTGAGACCAAATTTGAATTCAGTTCTTCCTGATTCCAGTCTTAATGCTCTAATCACTGAAGCAAACTACTACCATAACAAAACAGTAGTAATATAAAATTACCATTAATAGCAGTCCTATCATGCTCAGTTACTACTACTACTACTACTTCTACTACTACAACTACTACTACTACATTCAACAGCTATTATGCTTCTATTGCTATGCTACACTATTGCTACCACAATAGTACTACAACATTACTATGTCTCTACTAAAATAGTATTATAGTGGTACAATAGTAATAACACTTGTATTATGATATTACTATAGTATAGTAGTAGTAGTACTGAATGAAGTTGGCAAATCCTCCTCTTTACTATACCAAGATTTTCATCTTAAGTCAGAAGTGAGAGACACAGACAAGATCTATAGCCATCTTTCCAGTGTGACCATGCTAGGCAGAACTGTCCCGCTACAGTCTTGTTGTAGTAGTAGCAGTAGTAGTAGTAGTAGTAGTAGTAGTAGTAGTAGTAGTAGTAGTAGTAGTAGTAGTAGTAGTAATAGTAGTAGCAGCAGCAGCAGTAGCAGTCATAGCTATAGTAGTAATAACTAGAATTTCTATAGTGTCTTAAGGTTTCCACAGCACTTTACAGGCATTGGCTCATTTGATCTTCACAAAAATCCTGTGAGGCAATCTAAAAACAAATCTGCTCTTTTTGTCCTTTTTGAAAAATAGCTTCATAGAACAAAGAACCATAGAACCAAGATTAATTGATGAATGGGAGGAAGAAATATCTTTGAAGGTGTTTATTATTTTCTTTGTATAATAGCCAGTCTATTCCTTTCAGAGTCTCAACTAGGAGGCTTTCTGTAGTCAGGACATACTTTGCCCCAGGTACCCACCTCATTAGAACACAGAGAAATTATTCTCCTAGGTAGCTGATAACCTCAGGCATGCACACACATATATGCACATACATACATACACACACATACACACATACATACTTACATACAATTTTCCTCTTTGGATTCTTCTTTCTTTTCTGTTTTATGTCTCTGTCACCGAATTCTCTACTTTGTGGTGAATATTACCTATGCTTTACAATTTTGATTTTTTGAGACTAAATGAGATCTAGATATCCATGTAGGCATTACTCACTTTAGGTTACTGAGGTTCTCTACTTTCCTAATGTTAAAACCCCCTTCTTCTTGAATACATAGATTAGAAAATGGGGAAAAGGCATAGTGACAAAGCTAACCTCATGGCCAAGATCATTATCTTTTCTACCTGCCTAGTAATATTTCTGACTTTTCCTATGTATATATGGAAAACTAACTTTTATTTTAAAACTTTTTTTCTGGGGCGGCTAGGTGGCACAGTGAATAGAGCACTGGCCCTGGAGTCAGAAGGACCTGAGTTCGGATCTGGCCTCAGACACTTAACCCACACAAACAAAAACCTAGCCGTGTGGCCTTGGGCAAGTTACTTAACCCCAATTGCCCTATAGGGGCGGCTAGGTGGCACAGTGAGTAAGAGCGCTGGCCTCGGAGTTGGGATGACCCGAGATCAAATCCGGCCTCAGAAAATGAGCACCCACACATAAATCATGACTAGCCGTGTAACCTTGAGCAAGTTACTTAACCCCAATTGCTTAAAAAAAAAAAAAACAAAAAAAAACTTTTTTCTATTTTGTTAAATATTTCCCAATTAACATTTAAAAATTAATATTTTTATCATTTAGAATTCCAATTTATCTCCCTCCCTCCATCCTTCCCCTCCCCCCCCTTTATTTTTGCTTTTTTGAAGGGAGAAGGCAGGGCAATTGGGGTTAATTGACTTACCCAAGGTCACATAGCTAGTGTGTTAAGTGCCTGAAGCTGGATTTGAACTCAGGTCCTCCTCACTCCAAGGCCAGTGCTCTATTCACTGTGCCACCTAGCTTGCCCTTTCTCCCTTTTTTAAGGAAAAATGTGAGCAATTTTGTTTTACTTATATTTGTGATATCATGTAAAACACTTACATTTTAACCAAGTTGCAAAAAGAAAAATAAAACTTAAAAAAACAGTATATATCAATCTTGTTAAAAGTTGATCACTTTTCTCACTGGAGACTGGGTCATTTGGAGTAGGCTGAGATGATTATCTTGATTAGAGTAATTAAGTCTTTCACAACTGATCATCCTTACGTTATTGCTGTTATTATGTACAATGTTCTCCTGCTTCTACTTACTTCACTTTGGTTATTTTTTGTTTCTGCTTTTGTTTTGTTTTGCTTTTTGGAGGGGAGAAGATAGGGCAATTGAGGTTAAGTGACTTGACCAAAGTCACATGGCTATTGTGTGTGTGTGTGTGTGTGTGTGTGTGTATGTGTGTGTGTTAAGTGTCTAAGGCTGTATTTGAACTCAGATCCTCCTGACTCCAGAGCTGGTACTCTATTCACTGCACCACCTACCAGCCCCCTTCTCACTTCACTTCGTATCAGTGTATATGTCTTCCCAGATTTTTCTGAAAGCATCCTGCTTGTCATTTCCTATAGCATGATAGTATTCCATCATAATTATATACCAAAACTTGTTTAGCCATTCCCCAGTTAATGGGCACCTCCTCAATTTACAATTCTATGCCACCACAATAAAGAGATGTTATAAATATTTTGGTAAAATAGATCCTTTTCCCTTTTATTTGATCCCTTAGGATATAGACTCAGAACTGGTACTACTGGATTAAAAAGTATGTACAGTTTTATAGTCCTTTTGGCAAAGTTCTACAGAATGGTTGAATTAGCTCATAATTCTAATAGTTGTTTTTTTTTTTGTTTGTTTTGTTTTTGTTTTTTTTAGTATTCCTTATTATCCACATCTCTTCTAGCATTTACCATTTACTTTTTTTTTCTTTTGGAGGGCAATTGGGGTTAAGTAACTTGCCCAAGGTCACATGGCTAGATTTTTGTGTGTGTTAAGTGTCTGAGGCCGGATCCGAACTCAGGTCCTTCTGACTCCAGGGCCAGGGCTCTACTCACTACGCCACCTAGCCACCCCTACCATTTTCTTTTTCTGTCATGTTAGTTAATCAATGATAGCAAGATTGGTTTAATCTGTATTTCTTTAATCAGCATTTAGAGCATTTTTATGTGACTATTGATAGCTTTGACTTTCTCTAAAAATAATTCCTCTTCATATCTTTTTGCTATTTAACTTGGGAATGGCTCTTATTTCTAAATTTGGCTCAGTTACCTATATATTTGAGAAATGAGGTGTTTACCAGAGAAACTTGCTGTAAAATGTACCCAGTTTCCTATTTTCCTTCTTTTTTTTAACTGTATTAGCTTTGTGCAAAAACTTTTTATTTTTGCATTTTCTTGCTTTTTGGGGGGGAGAGCAATTAGGCTTGAGAGACTTGCCTAAGGTCAAATGGCAGCTAAGTGGTAATTGTCTGAGCATGGATTTGAACTCAGCTCCTCCTGACTCCAAGGCTGGTGCTGCTCTATTCATTGTGCCATCTAGCTGCCCCACAAAAAACTTTTTAATATCGTGAAATCAAATTATCATTTTCTTTCCCATGATCTTCTCTATCTCTCATTTCACCATAAATTCTTCCCTTATCCATACATCTAAGATGTACACCTTTTTCATGCTCCACTAATTTATTTCTCTCATTCTTTATGTCTAATTTATTTATCCATTCAGATTTTATCTTGGTCCAACTAAATTTCAAAGACATTTTGAAATTACCCTTATGCTGAGACATAGCACATGGATTCCATGAGACTTAGTATGAAATGCATTCACATCAGTCATATAGTCTATCCAAATTAGGTTCCAAAACACAAGGATGATGACATTACCCTGGAGGCATTCTTAGAAATTCAACAACAGGACCTTTAGACTGCCTAAGAAAAATGTATACTTTTCTGATCTCTCCCTCCTTCTAATTTCCTGAGACGGAAGAGTATCAAGAGTCAAAATTAAACACATGAAAAACCCATAAACTTATCCTCTCCAAGTATATCAGAAACTCTGCTCTTATCAGAAGTAATTAATATATTGGGGGATATTCTATGCTAGTATTAGAATAAATTTTCCCAGAGCAAGTTGGTTCAGTAGACAATCCTAAACATAATGCACAACCTCATGAGCATAAATAAACATAGAGGCACAGGAAATGTTGAATACATATTATAGAGGAAAGACTCCATAATTCTATGTCCCAAAGATTTTGAAACTTAGGACATGAGTACCTGTATTTGGAAGAATTTGATTAAATGCAATACTATATCTCTGTACCATATAATATAAAGAGTGTTATAATATATTATATTATGTTATGCTGTGTTGTATTATATTTGTATATATGTAAATATAATATATGCACCTACATATATGTATATGTGATATATATATATTGCTTAAGGATATTACTATGAATGTTATGCTTTATTGAAAAATATTTAGTTTTTTGCTGAGTAAATAAAGAGTTAATTATACTGTGCAATTAGACCCTTAAAATTATCCATAGCAGTAATCCTCAGGTGTGCTGAAATGACTGGTGTTCCAATTTGGTGACTGGGATGGGATCACAAAGTATAGTGCCTCTATTTATTCAAGGATCCATAGCCATTTATATTGTAAAACCAAGGATTCTAAAGAGGTGGAATATAGCCACAGGCAAAGTAGATTTTTTGGTTGTTTTTCTGGATTAAATTTTAGCCAACCAAGTGCCTTTGATTGAGTCTTGCCTTTAATTGAATCAAGAGTCTTTGAATCAAGAAGTCTTTTATTGAATGAAGAGTCTTTGATTGGAAACAGTATATATTGTATATTACTTGTGGGGAGGCCTAACAGAAAGCATGTTTGTAAAGTCAGTGCTCTTTCTCTTGATCTGTGTGAATTTCTCAGACAGAAACACTGTTGGTTTTTATGAGTGAATTGAGCTGAGGATCAGAGATCTGCCCATGGGAAGAAAGTTTAGTTTAAGTTCCTTTTAAGAGCTGTTAAGGTGAATTGAGATAATGGTGCTGCTAATGTGTATTAGTATTGTTGTAGTCCTGTTAAGTTTTTTTTGTTTTGTTTTGTTTTGTTTTTGTTTTTATTTTTTTTCCTAGAAACATAAACTGTGGGCAGGAAACCCTACATCAATCTGCTGTCAGGTAGGACTTTGGAGTAGAGCCATCCCCATGAGGTGAGATATGAAACAGGAGCAGAAAGCTGACTACATGAGAATCCAGGCAAGCATCAGGAGTTGTCAACCCACAGAGGAAAAACCACAGGCTTTGGAAGAAGTCAGTTTCAAGTAAAATGAAAGAGGACTTTACTTGGACACTGTGTATAGATTGGGGAGATTGTGACTTACTGTGACCTGGGGTAGATAGTGTTTATTTTTTCTGCTACCCCTTAAGGATGTGTTGTGTTAGGGAAGACCCTAGTCTGGGACCCCCTGATTTTAGGGATGCAATGATATATACTGTGTAATGTGCTGTGTTAAGGAAGACTCTAGCCTGGGTCCCCCTAATTATGTCAACAAATATGTTGGGGAATGTTACTGAATGCAATTGTGTGTGTGTGTGTATGTGTGTGTGTGTGTGTGTGTGTGTGTGTGTGTAAAGATGATACATTTTGCCTAAGAATGTTGCTATGAATGTTATGCTTTATTGAACAACATTTAGTTTATTGTTGAATAGAGAGGTCATTATGTGATTAGACCCTTAAAATTATTCACAGCAGCAATCCTCAGGTGTGCTACAATGATTAATAATACAGTATTCCACAATCAACATAAAATAAAGGTTCATAGAATTTTACAGTTTGAAAGGGAGCTTATAAATTATCTGCCCCTTACCCCTCATTGTATAGGTTTTAGAGTATGTATACATTTCAAAATTCAGTCCCTACCAAAACCACAAATCCTATCTTGGAATAGCTAGATGACACTTTGGCTAGAGCATAGAGCCTAGAGTCAGGAAATCTGGTGTTCAAATGTAGCATCACTAGTAACTTAATCCCATTTGCCTCAGTTTTCTCCTCTGTAAAATGAGTTAGAGAAGAAATGGCAAACCATCCCATCAAGAAAACTCCAAATGGGGTTACAAAGAGTCAGAAATGTTTGGGAAATGACTGAACAACATCTATAATGATGTTTTAAAATGATCACTTAGACACCTTTTGATGACTTCCAGTGAGAAGGCATGAACCAAGCCTCAAGGTAGTCCAACTGACCAAACCAAGTATAAGGGAGTTGTGTTTTTTTTATCATGCAAATTCCTGATAGCTAGTGTGAAAGAGCTGAGACAAAATTTCATATCCAACTTTCATTCAACTGAGTATTCCACTAATCACTTGCATTTGACTAAGAAATTCTCCAAAATGAAAACTAAATAAATAAATAAAAGGACATGGGTGGAGGTGGGGGAGAGGGGGGAAGTGTCCCAGAGAGGTAACAAATACCAAACTGTATCACCTAAAATAAAATGATTAATAATATATAAAAATTTCAAAGCACATTGTATATTACAAAACTAGAATGATATGATTAACTGAATCTCTACAAACGTACCCACCTAATCACCAAGTACTTATTTAGCTCCTATTTTTTGCCAGATGCTATACTAAGCAAAGGAGATACAAAAACAATATTCAAGTAGTGCCCTCAAGGACATTGCTTGAGGAAGTACCTCTATGTAAGTATTTTATCAAGTGAGATGTATACATAAAGTTATAAATAAAACAGGTACAAGGTAAAGACATTCTATAGCCCAGCCATATTGCCTGCTCTGGACAGTGACTTTGCCCTATGGGACATAACCCTTTTTATGCTGGAACACTTATTCTGGGGCCCATGCTGTTTTGATTGAGAATTGTTTCTCATAACATGCATGGTATTTAGGCTAGCTCCAACTATTAGAAGATATCATTCACCCATACATCATGGATGTAATAGACCACACTTACCAGTTTAAGGAAATGTTCATGTAAACCTATGTTGATGTTACATATTAAAAGTACCCTCTTTGGCTTATCTAAAACATTAAGAAATAATACTTCTTTCGTCTAAAACCTCTTTCAAACTTTTTCCTTTTAGGAATATTGGTAGGACAAATGTTAAGGCCTTTCTTTAAGAAATAGATTAAAGGGGACAGCTAGGAGGCACAATGAATATAGCACTGGCCCTGGAGTCAGGAGGAGCCGAGTTCAAATCAAGCCTCAGAGACTTAACACTTACTAGCCTTGGGCAAGTCACTTAAACACAATTGCCTGCATTCTCCCCTCCATAGGAAAAAAAAAATAGATTAAGAGTAACAACCAAGATCGACTCTTATCTGTAAAAGATTGTTGCCTTGTTGCCCCCCCCCATCTACCTGAGGTGATTGACCTTAAGACATACACTTCTACACTGAGAAAAGTAAAATATGGTAGCTGTGAAAGGCAGGAGGTCTCTTTGTTTATGCCAGCAGTGATGGAAATAGGCTAGGAGGGAATGAGAGAGTCAATCTGTTACTCAATTATTCTTTTTTGGGTATGTGTTTTCGGAGGGAGGAAGACAGGGCAGTTGGGGCTAAGTGACTTGCCCAAGGTCACACAGCTCCTAAGTGTTAAGTGCCTGAGGCCGGATTTGAACTAAGGTCCTCCTGACTCCAGGGCAGGTGCTCTTTTCACTGCACCACCTATCTGCCCTCAATTATTCTTGAATAGATGAATTTCTTAAATTCTTGAATTTGAACTCAGATTATATTTTATAAATTTTTCTTCGTTCAAAATTGTTACTTCATATAACATTACTATTTTACATCAATATCCTATTTTTAAAGATTTCATTCTTTTCCTCATTTAAAAAAAAATAAGCCTTAATCACTGAATAGGCTTCATCTCAATCAAATTGAGCCCTGTTAAAGAGCTTAGTTTAAAAAGGCCAAAGTTCCCAACTGCATCCTGGACTGTCTCCACTTGTCATGATCTATATCTGGCCACTGGATCCAGAAGACTCCAGAGATGAAAGTGAGGTTGGTGACTTTGCACAAGCCTCCTTCATTTAAATTCAATTCATTTGCATGTCATGGCATCACTTGTCATCGTCCTCTTCCAGAACAAAGGACAAAAAGCAACATTTTCTTGGGGTAAAAAGAGTAATATCAGAGGTCATGATTTCCTATGGCCTAAGAAAGTTTAGAAATACCTCTCCAAGCTAGAAAATACTACAGAAAAATTAATTTTATTTGTTAGTCCATTTTTAATTTTCTGTTTTATCCATTATTTTCAGATTTTCTATTTTATGTTCATTTAGGACGGGTTCAGTCCATTTAGTGTTCAGTTTTGTTTGTTTGTTACTTTCATAGTTTGGTTTTTCCTGGTTTTATAAAATCCAGTGGCTATTTTTGGCCCTAAGATCAAATATAAATTATCTTGTTTGTCAGTTCAGGGTCATTATAACCTGTTTTTTGTCCCACCTTTTCATACATCATTCTCTTTTATGCACACTACTGTTCACCCATAAAGCTCTACTCCGTTGTTTATAAAAGGATGCTTTATCTCCTATGTCTCTTGATTAGCACTATCTTTATAGTATTATATGAATTGTTATCTTGGATCTGCTCATTCCAGCACACACAAATCTTCCGGTTTCAGAACAGACCTCTTCAAAATTTCTTACACCACAACAGTATTCAATCCCTCCCCATACTATAATTCATTCAGTTATTCCCCACTGATAGGTAATATCTTATTTTCCAGTTCTTTGAGAACTGCTATAAATATTTTTCCACATATGGGTTTCAGGTATACTTTGAAGGAATGAGCAAAAGTATTTCTCGATAAATATATAAACAATCTGTTTCAAAATTGAAAGTCAAATGGTTGTTATTTAATTCAAACAAACATTTATTAAGCATTTCCTAAAATGATAGGTTTCTAATTGTAAAGAATTAAAAGGTTATCTACAAAACACACTCATTTTACTGTTGAAGAAACACCCTAGAGAGAACTGACCTGTCCAAGCTAATGAAGAAATTAAGTAATAGAACTAGAATTCAAATCCAGAGTTTGTGATACCAAATTCAGTAAGCTCCACTTCTGCTCCACCATAATGCTTCCTTTTCTATGCTTAAAACATTTGGTTTGGGTTTGGAATACACTGATAAATGTTAAACAATCAGGGGGGAGGGAATTTTGTGAATTTTAGATTTTATCTACATAACCACTTTCTCCATCACTTTCTTAAGTCTAGACAAACAATAAAATGATAAGTCAAGCCCTCACTTTTAGACTTTTCCAGGTATAAATGCTCACATTGAAAATTTAGCAATTGCACTAGTAAGTGACTTGAATTGACTCCAGCACACCCCCTGGAATACAGATGCAATGAGGGTTTGGTGCATGTCCAAAACACCTAAAGTAAAAGGATGTACAAGACAGATGGCAATTCCGGATCAGACAAGAAGGCCGGGCTGCCCCGCAGGATTATTAAGGAAACCCAGCGTTTGCTGGCAGAACCAGTTCCTGGGATAAAAGCAGAACCCGATGAAAGCAATGCACGTTATTTTCATGTGGTCATTGCAGGCCCACAGGATTCCCCCTTTGAGGGAGGGACTTTTAAACTTGAACTATTTCTTCCAGAAGAATACCCAATGGCAGCTCCTAAAGTACGTTTCATGACCAAAATTTATCACCCTAATGTAGACAAGTTGGGAAGACTATGTTTAGATATTTTGAAAGATAAATGGTCTCCAGCGTTGCAGATCTGTACAGTGCTGCTCTCAATCCAAGCTTTGTTAAGTGCTCCCAATCCAGACGATCCATTAGCAAATGATGTAGCCGAGCAGTGGAAGACCAATGAAGCCCAAGCCATAGAAACAGCCAGAGCATGGACTAGGCTATATGCCATGAATAATATTTAAATTCAATCTCAACATCAAGTGTGCATCACTTCTCCTGTTCTGCGAAGACCTCTTCCTTTTTTGTTTGCATTTAATGGACCCAGTCTTAGAAACATTACAGAATAAAAACCCAGACCATCTTCAGTCCTTTGGTGATTAAATGCACATTAGCAAATCTCTGTCTTGTCCTGATTCACTGTTGTAACGCATGAGCAGAGGCTAGAAGTATCATCTGGATTGTTGTGAAATTGTTTAAAAGCAGTGGCCCAGCTCTGCTTTTATTCATTTCTCCCATCATGGTTTAAGTATCAGCACTGTGAATGAAAGTAGTTGTCGGTTAGCTGCAGGGGTGTGTCTTTTTTTTCTGCCAGTTTTGTGAGCTCCTTTTCCCTTTTTATGGTGATGCTAATTGCATTGGTTAAAGCAGCTAACCAGTTGTACTTTAGAATAAGCCCTCTAGCCACGTCTAACTTCTTAGACGCTGTAGATGGACAAGCTTGGTTGTTTGAACAAAAATGGGATCATTAAACATCACAGCCCTCACTAATATCGTGATTCTGCTGTCAAGTGTAGAAATCTCCCTTCAAGAAAAGCTTGTGACCATTTTGTATGGCTTGTCTGGAAACTTCTGTAAATCTTATGTTTTAGTAAAATATTTTTTGTTATTCTACTTTGCCTTTGTACAGTTTATTTTGCTGTGTTCATTTCATTTCCCTAATGTGACAATCGTATTTGAAGATTAAAACTAGTCTAGAACATTTTATGTTTTGGGTCTTCGCCATCTGACATTAAATAGTAAGAGATGGACTTTGCCAATTTCTTTTCATTGATGCAAATATGTGATAAAATGCTGCTAAATGAATACTCATAAATTGATCCTGAGAATGCAGAAATCTCTTCAGAGACTGACATGTTAATTAAAATAAACCTAAAGTGTACAAAATTATCACTGTCTGATCAGATGACAATTGCTATCTAGACCTAGAATGTTAGACAATTACCGTCCAGGGAAGGACTGACAGCAAGCAGCAGTTGTGATTGGCAAATGTGTAACTTTCCTTTTGTGCCACATCATGTCTGGCATTTATATGGACATTATAATTTTGTTTCTTCCCAATTTGTCTGAATTTAATACATGACCTTTTGTATTTTATAGGACAACAACGATAGACATGCTAATTATTCAATATTTGCTAAGCCATTTATTACAATCTTATCTACAGACCAGATGAACAAAATATTGACCGGTTAAATTGAATTATTAGAAAAGTTTCTTCATTTGAAAGTCCCCAATTTTTAGTGTAATATAATCAGTCTTTAAAGTTCTTGCATAATCATTTCCTGATAATCCCTCTAGGTATTCCGTAAAGGAGTCCCCTTCCTGCCTTTTTTATCCTTCTTTAATTTGATTTCCCATGATTTTTTTCAGTTGTCCTATCTTTTTCTCTCTGCACTTTTCTCACTCTGCATATTTGATTTCTTTTTATTTTTAAGCCAATCATATGGCCAGTCAGTCTGAGTTATGTTCATGTTAATTTGCAGGTGGAACATTTGTCTCTTTGCAGTTCAAGGTGATGGTTATGTAGCCCATCTGAATTTTCCCCACTCTTATCTCGTATCATCTGGAGTTTCTTCAGAATGTGGTGTATTTTATTGTGCTCCTATGTAAGATGAAGAATTATCTATTAAAATTACATTTTCAACATACAAAAAAAAAAAAGACAGATGGCAGAGACCTGCTTCTGACACAGGAGGATTTTTGCATGTTTGGATATTTTGTGTTGAGCTACCATGAGGGAAAGAGCAGCTTGCCCTCCCCCCATCCCTTGCCACATTGCCTATGTAGCAGAATATATCTACCTGATAGACACAGTTTCTCTCTTTGAAGAAGTGTCTAAGGGTGAAAGAATTATTCACTGAGGAATACCATACTGGGACACCTTTTCCTCCCTATAGGCTTTATGGCCCTGAGAAACAGACTTATTTTGTTCATCTATTTCAATTCTAGGAGTGTTGATTGGAGTCCAGAATTTATAATTAAATTCATGGGAATCTTGGAGCCCAGGATTCCAGGACAGAAGTTGCATCTAAACCACAAGGGAAACCTTAAGAACCTAGTGTCAAGAATGCAAGCCCAAATACTGTTTGGGATTTGGAATTTGATAGAACTTATTTTATACTGCAACTAAATTAAGCTGTGCACCTAATCCCCCAAGTTAGTGTATGTGTGTACATTTTTTGGGGGGTGGGATTCCAAATGCTCCTCAGGTGGTGGGAAAAATGATTATGTGTTTGCTCTTATAATAACTTTAAAGTAAATATTCCTCCATAAGAGCTATTCTTACTGTTAAGTAGTTAAATGTATCCAAAGTACTTAGATTCCTAAATGCGGGGAGCACAATGAGTGAAGATTTCAGTCAATGGCAGAGATAAGACCCTCCAAACTCCCAAAAGTACTGGAGAGCTCTGGGTGAGCAGTGGAAATGCAATGCACCTAGCCCTGAGAGGGGCAAAATGTCAGTAAAAAAAATATGAACTGGAACAATACAATATTAGATTTTAAAGATAAAGATAAGGAATTGCACAAGAATACAGATGAATATTATACAAACCTGAATTTGAAATGACAGAACAAAATTCAAATCCTAGAGATATCCAGAACTTACCTCAAAACTGAAAAGTAAAAAATAAACAGTTCTAAAATGTTTTGGTTGCAGTGATAGAATCCTAATAAGGTTGCCCCTAGCCCCAATATTCTAACTTCCTTATAGGCCCGGCTGAAGAGCAGACCCACTGTACCTATCAGCCCCCTACCCCAATATCCTAACTTCTTCATATATGCCTTACTGCTCAATAGAACAACAAGCTTGTGCATGAATTCATATTTCTCACAGAAACAGCAGTCATATCCATGTAATGGGATCAAAGTCACTGTCTCTAGGTAGCCACTCCCCCCAGACACATTCCTAATACTTTCCACAGAACCAGGTGTATCCATGCACTCAGCTTCAACCACATTATCCATATTGACTAGACAAGACCACCAATTAGAAGACAGCATCACCAGGATGTAGAGCAGGATACTTGACCACCAAACCTTAGAAGGGGTACACCTTACGATAGTGCCTGGGTAGTAATATTAAAGAACTGACCTACAGTGAACTTATGACATAGAGAAGCTTATAATAATATCATCATATATACATACCTCCCTAAATGGGTTTTTCTGTATGCATTATGGGTAATCACATGTACGGTTGCACTGAGCTGGGACCCCTCCTCCATTACCTAATCACTTAACAAAAACCTCCTGCTTTTTGAACATTAATCATATTTCTATATTCTATGTAAATTTTGATTGTGTAATCAGCATCATAGTCTCTATAAAACTGTGTCTTGCCTTACTGAAGTTGTTAATTCCTCTAAGGAACTTAGCCACTCACCAGAGTGTGAAATCACAAAACTATAATAAATATAACAAGCTTGGAGTTAACTTGAGTATTTGAAATACTTTAGAGACATCCTGCTGCAAATCTACTTGACCATCAACAACGGGATCAATTCAGACTGCTAAAAAAAATTAAAGATACTGAAAAGTTATTTTGTTTATGTAGATTATATCTATAAATATTTAGTATATCAGCAATTAAAATATTTTCATATTATGATGAAATAAGTTTTGACCTCATGGATCTGAATGAGACCCTGAGTTGGTCTCAGTGATCTCCATGGGTCCATGGACTACAGCTTGAAAACCATTAAACTAAAAAAGCAAAAGATATGAGGATGATGATTATGAATCTTAATCGTCACACAAGTTTAAATCTATTCCCCATTATTTTGGTAAAAGGGATAAGAGAATGAGAGAAATCAATGGAAGAACAAAATCAATAAACAAAAAAGGCCTTTAAGTCCTGATTGAGCTAGTATTGGAATTAACATTCACATTAACTGCCTGTTAACGTGGACACTGAATTCTTCACCTCATTAGATGTCAGTTAGTAATTATTTTATCTCTGTCTCATCAGCTTGCTGTTCAAGAGCCCAATAGCAGAACTTCAATGAATTAATTCTACTTGAAGCCATTTTTACACATTTGAATACGCAAAACAAGATTAAATATTTATAGCTTAGTATTATGCTGAGCTGAGAATACATTCTCCACCACCCCTCCTGTTCTTCTCTAAGAAATGTGTATCAATTTGAGAAATTGTGAATAGTCATTTGTGGGAAGGTATTGTATATATGCCTGCCTGTGAGGAAAAAGTAGGAGGATGGATGAGGTATCATAAAAGAAGTTCTACAAGTTAAGTCTAGTCTTTCTGAAACCTAAGGCAAAGACTTCATCCATCTGTTGACTGTCTTCATCAATCAACTATCAAAACAACTCTCAACAAAGAGATAAAGGTTAGATTTGTGCCAAGTTTTTAAGACTGACAGTCTTCTTTTTGATAGAATTTATGGGAAATAATTTCTTTTTACTTGGGATATCATCCTGCTTAGTTCTTGGAGGGCAAAGAAAATGGTGTTTATGTAAATAAATACTAGTCTAGCTTTAGCCAGTTGTCCAGCTTCTATCCCCTTTCTTTAGGTAATATGTTTAATGCTATCATTTATTTATATTCATCAGTTCTTTTCTTAACACCTAACTCAAAAGCACTGTTCCAATTTACAAAAAAATATAAAGAAACATATATTTGGCTGTCCTTTATAGGTTAAAATGCAGTGTTCCAATGATACCATTATACGAATACACAAGTATAGACTGGTAAACAACTCAGAAATAAAAAGAATACCTTATTGAATGAAACTGCCCTCAAGATAATTATCAGACTTTTCAGTTAATCTCTTATAGAAACAGGCCAGGATAAGTATTTCCCAGTCGGAGATTAGTATATCATATGCCTCCCAAGCCCTGCCCCAAAGCCAACTATTTATTCAAAGATCATTTCAAATCTCTCCAAAACCCTCTCCCCCAAACTGTTCACTGCCCACAACTACATAATTAGGACATCAGTCAAACAAAATAAGCTTGCTCATACCTTGACCAAATTAAACCTACAATATAGTCTTTGGTCAGCCTCAGGTCAGCCTGACTAAGTTTCCTTGACCAAAAATTTTTTAACTTCATACTTCTTCCTGCCTATAAAAGTTCTTGAACCCAAATGCAGATTACAAACCAATTGATCAAAAAGGCTCTCAGTAACTTCCCCTCTTCCACAACTTGTCTAGCCTACAAACAGCTACCAAAATAATACTTTAGCACATTTATATCCTAAGTGCTCATTCCTTTGTACCATTTATTAGAAATCTTAGAAAGTGTATCTCCTCTGAAACATTCTTATAATAGAATCTATGATAATTTATCTGATAAGGTAGGATAAAATTTATAAATGAATAATGAAAAGTAATAGAAAATGATGCTGTTTTAAACAAAAAATTTCAATAAAAATATTTCTAAACATGTATTTTGAATGTTATGCAGCAATGCCTCTGGAGTTGAAAGGTCTGAATTCAAATTTCCACTCTGACAACTGTGTGATTTTTAAAAAATCACTTAACTTCCTTAGGTCTCAATTTTTTCCCAAATATCAAATAAGGAGGTTAAACTAGATGGCCATCGAGGTCCCTTCTACCTCTAGATATATAATCCTATGAATGCTGATGCTTGAGGAAAAGCAGACTTTATTAAAGGAGTATGAAGTTGTATATGGATACGTGACAAATACGAGGCCCACTGTAGATTTTCAAGGGTTTTAGATACTGCTGCTGTCAATTTTATATTGTATGTTTACTTTAAAATGTATACTTTTACTTTTACTGGATACAAGTATTATCACTGGCACTACACGGGCACTGAATAGCAATGATCAGGTTAGAAATTATTTTCGGCCACATATGGAAAAAGAGAGAGAATACAAGTAATTAGATAATCACAATGATTTTAAAATAAAGTGGAACCTGTATTGAAAAGGAGGAAGGGAATAGAATAGATTCCACTTGAGAGATTTCACAGTGTTTTAAACCATCCTAAACTATTTACACACACACACACACACACACACACACACACACACACACACACACATATATATATATATATATATATACACAAACACACACATGCACAAAAGATTGGTTTTTTTTAAATACCAATATTGTCTTTTCATGCTTTATGGCTCTAAATCTCATAAAACCACAATGTCTAAAGAATCAAAATTATGGGTGATCCAAAAAGCAGTGGTTTGAGTATATGACTTTGAACTTGATTTCATAGTCCCTTCAAGTTTTAGTTTGCCATATATGTTTATAAAAGGACAAGAAGGTGGCTTAGTATGTAGAAGAAACCTTTAAACTTTAATTTAATTTTATCTCTGTCCATTTCCTTACTTCCTCATCTATTTGGGATGAAAAGAGAGATTTGGAGTTGTAAAAGTGGAGACCTTCAAACTTGAGGGTTATTTGGTAGTTATTTAGCAAATATCCCTTGCACATCCCTTGCCCAGGAATGGTCTAGGCTTCAGAGATTAAAACGGGGAGTAATTGAGGTTTTTCATCATAAACTATGATAAGATTTTGACAGAAAGATGAAAGTCTCTGTAACAGGAAGCTGAAATAAAAGAAAACATCTTGATCTTGAGGGTATTGGTTCTTGAACTAAAAGTGTCCTTTGATTCTAAAGCAAGAGTGTCAAACTCAAATAGAAAAGGATCCCTGCAGGCTTTGTATTGACATAGAAGACCATAAATTAGCATTATCTATAGAGAATTGCACTTTTTAAGTTTTTATCATTCTCAATTATATTTTAATCTGGTTCTCCACTCCTCAGTTTTATAGAAACATATGGTATGCTGGTGAAGACTACTGTAAATTCTAAAATATTTATCACCTGTATTGAAATGAAATACTCTTATTGGAGATTAAAGGCCCAGAAAGACAAAACTTGAAAGAGAACAAGACAAGTCATTTTTTTAAGAGGGGCAAAAAACTGAAATTGTTTTGTTTTGTTTTGTTTTTTGTTTTGTTTTGTCTTGTTTTTCCCAGAAAACTGTTGCATGTCCTATGGCTAAAAGGACACTACAGAGCCAACTCTTCTCCCAAATAGCCACATACTATAGGTAAAACAAAAAAAGTTGTAAATGAAGCATCATATACATAATAAGGTAATTTCTGGCAAGATATATTAAAGATTATGCATGTGGCAAAATACAGCATACAGCAGACTCTATATCCAGTAAAACATCATTCAACGCATCACTGTTCATTAGAATGGCATCTAACATAGCAAGATCTGGTAAAGGCTTTAGCTTTTACCATCCAATGGTAATAAGTAGCTTGATGACATCATCTGAAGACACACACAACACTGCAGTAAAGTAATAGTGAATTGCCTCTCCATACATATGCCCTGATAATATGTGCTTCGTTAATACCCTCTTCCCACATAGAAAGCCTATATTTATAGGAAGTGTGACCCAGGTTTACGGGAAAATGTATTGACAGTTTTCTATTTTTTCAGGGAGCAGACGAAACTATTCAGTGAGTTATCCATTTATTTATTGTAGAGAAAGTCCTGTAGAGTCAGAAGTACAGCCTAGAGAAGTATAGAAATATAGTTGGCTTTAGCAATTCTCCTTAAAATTAAGGCTTTAGAAAGAACTAGACAATCAGAAGGAAGATTGGAGGACACTTCTAATATGTGAAGTCCAAGGGTTGAATGAGCTGCCTGGATAAAGTAGTTTGGGAAGCATTGTAGAGAAAGTCCAGAAGAGTCAGAAGTTCAGACGGGAAAAGACCACTTCTAGCATTGGCCACTAGAGGGGAAAATTAATCCTGAGCAGTTTGGCCACTATCTAGAGACTTAGGCTACTGTATGGAGAGGAAATCAGTACAATCATCCATTTGTGTGTTCGTAATAGTATGAGTGAAAGGGAATGTCCACATTTTTCTCAGCTTTTCAGGTAACAGAAGAATGATTAGAATATTGTAAACTTTTAAAAAATAAAATAAACCTAATGCAAATTTATAAAACAAACTCCATTTTCACCTTAGCACAAAAAGTAAGTTTTCTTTCATGTAAAAGAAAATAGAAATGGAAAGCACTTGAATATGAATGCTACGCTCTAATATTTCCTCATATGAAAATTGAGTGACTTTATCTACCTATACATTTTAAAAACATCTATTACCATGGTAAGTAGTTCCTTTCAGAAACGAATTATTTTAGTACAAAACAAACAAAGAGGTTAATAAATGTTCCAGTTTACTGGAAGATATTATTCCAAATGGGATACAGAGACACAGGCATTGTATTTTTTTAATCCATTCAAATTCAATATTTTTCAGGCTTCATTCAAAACATCACTCTTCTAAAAGCTGATTAAAACTCCCTAAAAGCTCAGTGTCTAGGACCAAATAGAAAGGAATAATATCAGTTTTCTCTACTAGATACACACAAACATGTGTGCATATGTATGTGAGTATGTATGTATGTATGTACCATTTCAAGCATCAAGAATGATGCTACAGGTCACAGAGCTAGTGTCTGAGTCAAGATTCACACTCAAGTTTTCTTGAATTAGCCCAGAGGTTATGCCACCATACCACTTTCCGACGATAGACAGACAGATAGATAGATAGATAGATAGATAGATAGATAGATAGATATAAGTAAGTGTACATTAGATGTGGACCTAGATTTAAATATGGATATAGACATGTGCTAGCTCTGGCTCTCTGGGCAAGTCTCCATTTTCTCATGTGTCGAATGGGTATAATAAAAGCAATTACCTTCCAGGCTTGCTAAGAATATCAAATAAGATTGTGTGTGTGTATGTATATATGAAGTGCGTCACAAAGCTCAAGGTGCTGTATAAATGCTAGCCGTTATTCTTAATTATATCCCTGTTTCATGAGCATTTGAAAACATTAGTGGTATCCTCTTTTGTTTGTTTCAACAGCTGGCATCCTTTTTAGATTCTGCTGATATAATTTGGAACTATGATACATTTTAAAGGGGCTTTTTTATATTTTTCTTTGTAAAAATTTTAAGAAAAGCATGAGGTGAGACAAAAATTGTATCCCCATATGATATTGCTGTTGTGTGGTAGAATTATTTTTTTTCTTTTCTCAGGAGAAATAATAATAAAATATAAAAATTCTAGACATCTCTAGCTGCTACAATTTAAACTATTGCAATGCCTCTACATAGTTTCAGGTGACATGGTAAAGTAGGAATAGCATTGATTTTACATGGGTAGGAATACTTCTCTGTAAAGAAATAAGTAGGCTATCCTTGTTATTTGATTGGTCTGGGGAATTGGGGGTTGAACCATTGTTACTACTTCTCAGTTACATGAGGCCTAAAACATTATCCTACTGAAAGTTGTAATTTTAGTGGAATTACCACTGCTAAACAAGACATTACAGCCATGGGAATGTGAAGGCAGCATCTATTATTAATTATATCATTTTCATCTCATTAAAGTAAATACATTTATTTTATTGAATTTTATCGTACATAATTGTCTCATTACATAACTATTTCTCAAGGTCATCACCACCATAAGTAAAATAAATAGACTATTTTACTTCATCAGAAATAATTTAAAAGTTTTCAAATTTCCCACTCCCATGTCTAGCCCCTAGAACAGAAATTATTTTTATATCCAAATTTAAATATAAAGAATAGATGAAAATGAAAACATCCTTGTTTTCACAGCCTTAGGCAATACAACGGCAGAGACCACATGTGCTTCAACAAAACATTCCGGTTCAGTCATTTTTTAGTCATGTTCAGCTCTTTGTGACCTCATTTGGGGTTTTCTTGCCAGAGACACTGGAGTGCTTTGCCATTTCCTTCTCTAGCTCATTTTACACATGAGTAAAAGGAGGTAACAGTTTTCACTTCAGGCTGAGCACTCTATCCACTGCTCAAACTAACTGCTCCTTAAAGAAACTAACTTGATGTATAAATGAATAGATAAAAAATCAGTAATTTGGCATTTAATATGTACCAAATACTGTGCTAACTGCTGCAAATATGAATATGAAGGAGAAGCAGCCCCAGTTTTAAATGAGCTTAAATTATAATAGGGGAAATAGATCATAAAAGAAAGTGATGGCCAAGGAAGATAATGAGGTCATCCATAAGGCAGTTAATTGACAAACACACATTTCAAAAACAATGATATTGCACTGTTTTTTGTTGGTTTGTTGGTTTGTTTGTTTTTTAAAGGGGGGAATGCAGGGCAATTGGGGTTGAGTGCCATACCCAGCATTGCAAGGCTGTAAGTATTAAGTTCCTGAGGCCATATTTGAACTCAGGTCTTCCTGACCACAGGGCCAGTGCTTTGATTCACTGTGCTGCCTAGCCATTCCATGTTATTGCACTGTTGATTTTATTATTGTGCCCACAATATGAGGTAGAAAGCTAATGGGAAGTAAGTGTGAATAGTACCACAACAGAGAAGATGAATGAACAACATGATCTGAATTGGGGTTGAATAAATACAGTGAACTCTATACCTTTATAGTACAATATTTTAAATACATTTATGGATTCAGTGATAATGATACTACTATACTACTAATATGTCATAACTAAAAATTAAATATCCTAAACAAAACAGGAAATTTTAAAAAGCCATCCACAAAAGGCGATATTATTCTCACCCAAAAGATGAATCAAACTAATACTTAGTGATCATTCATTGTATATCATTGAGCATATACAATTTTCCCGTCAAAAAGGATAAAACTAAATTACCTATTTTAGGTTAACTTACTTATTTTTAGTTTTCAACACTCACTTCCATAAGTTTTAAATTTTCACCTCCTCCCTCACCTCCACAAGGCAGCATGAAGTTTTATATAGACTCCACATATACATTCTTATTAAATCTATTTTCACGTAAGTCGTGTTGTATAAAAGAATTAGAATGAATATGAGGAACCATGCAGAAGAAAAAGAAAAAAGAAAAGAAAAGAGGAGAGAAGAGAAGAAAAGAAAAGAACAGAAAACAGTTTCCTTCACTCTGCATTTTAATAGAAGAATGTATAAGTGGTAAGATACTTTTACTCAAAAATGGACTTACTAGAATACAATTATTTTGAAATCTAGAATATCCATATCTCCTTACTTATGCTTAGTGATTGGAATAAGCAGATCTTTTTTTGTTTGTTTGTTTCAGTGGCCCAGTGGCTAGAGCAGTGGACCTAGAATTATAAAGATGTTAATTTGAATTTGGTCTTAGACACTTTCTAAGTGTGTGACCATGGGCAAATCAATTAAATCTGTCTGTCTCAGTTTCCTTATGTGTAAAATACGGATAATAATAGCACCTACTCCCACAGTTGTGGTGAAGTACTAATTTTAAAACATTTAGCATAGTCTCTGGCACATAGTAAGTGCTATATGCTATATAAATGCTCTGTTATTGTTGTTGTTATTATTACTATTATTTCTTTGGTTCATACGATTTTGAGTTGGAAATAATATAAAAGTGGTATCAAATGAGATATCTGTAAAGCATATAGAGCACTCTATGAATGTTTGCTATTATTTTAAATATGTTTTTTTTCAAATTCATCATTTTACAGATTGGGAAGCTGAATCTAAGAAATGTTAAAAGACTTATTAAAGGTAATATAAGTAGTTTTAAAGAAAGTAAAGTTGAACAGGATTAAATTCCAGGTCCTTTGTTTCAGAATCCAAGACTCTAGTCATTTCCATTTAAATTTCTCTACTGACATTTGGGAAATACAATGGCAATAGTGTGTAAACTAGCTATTCTGAAGAGATGTTTTTGTTTTTCCTCTTTCCCTCTATGCTTTAGAAATCACTGGAAATTTTGTAGTTAAATATAAAATGAATTATTTTATAAAGAAGAACTATAAGCAGAGGGGAGCCATGGGCAAGTACATTAATTACTGGTCTGTTTGGTATTTCTGCTGTAAAGGATAAATTATTTTTATTTTAAGATACTATGTCTTCTTGAAAAGTGATGTTCTGGAAGAAAATTGACAGGGAAGAACCCTGCTGTGAAATATGTGTTCACTTCACACAGAGCTGAATAATTCAAGTCATTCAGATTATAACATTATGAGGCCATAATGATTTCAATGATCTATAAAGCTTCTGAATAAAAAGATATTTTAGTTGGAAATACAGTAAAAACAACAGTAATTAATTAAACTTGCTAATAGTCATTTCCTGTTTTCTGGCTATATTTCAAAATTGTCTTTAGCCATAATATTTATTCATAATGCTTCTCATAAGTTTCTGTGTGATGGCTGCTATTAAAAGCATGATTCTCCTAATTAGTAAAATTGCATCACTAACCATTATGTTAAATATTATAGCAGTATAGAGAGGTATTGCACACTATAATTAGTAATATCACCATTGCATTAAGTTAAATCTTTTTAAGAGGATGGGGCGGAGTCAAGATGGCAGAGTAGAAACAGCACTTCCCCAGTGCTCTGACCCCACCACTTCCAAATTTATGTAACAGGGGACTCTGAACAAACTTCAGAGTTGCAGAACCCACAGAATGACACAGAGAAGCTAACCTCCAGCTGAGGGCATCCCAGCAGTCCAGCGGGGAGCAGCTAGAACAGTTCTCTGAGAGCCAAGCCCAGGCCTGCCTGAGTTGGAGGTTTTAGCCCCAGGGCGGCCCAACCAGCAGCCAGCTGGAATGGGTGCAGAAAACCAGTATCTGTAGCATTTCCAGAATTACCAAGACATAGATGCTATGGACAAAGTGAGAGGTCAGTGCAGTATGACCTTTGGGACCAGTATTTGAGAGTGTGTTGGCCTCATTCCCAGGGGGCAAAAAGCCACTGAGACACTGAGCAGCTTGCTCTAATTGGAGCTTTAGCTCCTGGCCTGTGGCCTGTGGGGAGACCGGGTGATCAGTCTGGGGGATAAGCTCTCTTGCTTTAACCTACTTGGATCTCGATAGCTGTCTGGGGAGGAGGTGTTGGGGTGTGTGACCAGCTTGCCAGAGTGAGAGGGGGCTTCAGAGAGGGCATCCAATTAATACCTCCAGCAGCTGAGAAAACATAATTGTTTGGGATAGAAGCTCCCCTGATTGGTGGCAGAGTACTACTGTGGCAACAAGCCCAAAAGTCAAGTAATTGAGTGGCAACATGCCTAGGCAAAGGAAACAAAATAAACAGAAAAATGCAACATTAGACTCCTTTTTTGGAGGCAAAGAGGAACAAAGCATGGAAAGGGAAGAGGACTGGGAAGTCAGAACCCCTGCACCAAAAGCCCCAAATGAAAATACAAGCTGATTACAGGCCATAGAGGACCTTAAGAAGCAGATAAGAGAAGTGGAGGAAAAATTGGGAAGAGAAATGAGAAAGATGCAAGAAAAGTATGAAATGAGAGTCAACAGCCTGACTGAGGAAAATAACACCTTAAAAATTAGACTAACTCAAATGGCAAAAGAAGCTAGAAAAGGCAATGAGGAAAAGAGCGCCTTAAAAAGACAAATTTGCCAGGTGGAAAAAGAATCTCAAAAGCTCATAAGCAGCCAGGAAGAAACAATTTGAATACTGTGGAAATGCAATCAGGATAGCACAGGATCTGGCAGCTTCTACACTGAGGGATGGAAGGGCTTGGAATATGATATGGAGGGCAAAGGAACTGGGATTAAAACCAAGAATCACCTACCTAGCAAAACTAAATATCATGTTTCAGGGGAAAATATGGTCATTCAGTGGAATAGAGGACTTTCAAGCATTCTTGATGAAAAAAACAGAGTTGAATAGAAAATTTGACATTCAGATACAAGAAGCAAGAGATGCTTGAGAAGGTACACAGAGAAAAAAATCATAATGAACTTATCAAAATTGAATCATTTACATTCCTACATGGAAAATCAATAACTGTAAGTGATGAAACTTTACTCAGTATGAAAATAGTTGAAGGGTATATGAGCATATGAAAACATATGTGATTGTAGGTATACATGTTTACAGGTATACATAGATAGAGGGCAAAGGTCAAATTTAATAGGAAGGGATAATACATAAAAGTTGAATTTAAGAGGTGAGAGTAGAATATAATGAGAGGTGATGGGGAGAGACAGAATAGGGTAAACTATCTCATATGGAAGAGGGAAGGGAAAATGGTCACAAGGGAGGGGAAGTACAGGAAGGCAAAATGGCAAAACCTTATTCTCATTGAATTTGGATCAGGGAGAGAATGACATACATATTAAATAGTATATCACACCCTACAGTAGAGTATGAGGGGAAGGGGATGAGAGGGGTGATAGTGGATAGGAGGGCTGGAGGGAAGGGGGAGAGGGAATTTAGGAGGACCCAGTTTTGAAAAGGGAAAGGATCAAAGTAGGGAATAGACCAAGTGAGAGGTGGGAAAGGAGGGAGGGAAATATAGTCAGTCTTTTACAATATATCTACTATGCTAATGTTTTGCATAGCTACACATCTACAACATATGCTGAATTGCTTATCTTCCCAGTAAAGGTGGGTCACAAGGGAGGAAGTGAATGAATCTGGAATTCAAAGTTTTAAAACCAAATGTTTAAAAATATATAAATAGTATTAATAATACTACTGTACATACATTTGGAAAATAAGATATACAGGCATTGGGACACAGTGATTCACCTTGTCCTACTAAAAACGTGGAAGGAGTTTTGGGAGAAGATATGGGAGAGTGCAGATGGAATGAGAGGGTATCCTGTGGGACTGCTATTCTGGGGTGGGGGTTAGGCAAAAATGGGGAAAAATTGTAACTCAAAATCTGTCAGAAATGAATGATGTAAGCCAGATGTTAATGAAGCATTTGGGAAAAAAAACTAAATCTTTTTTTTAAACAAATGCTTTATTAACTTCTGGTTTACATCATTCATTTCCACCAGATTATGAGTTACATTTTCCCCCCGTTCTTTCCCTACCCACCACCCCAGAATAGCAGTCCCACCAGATATCCCCTCATCCAATCTGCTCTCTCCCATATCTTCTCCCATACCCCCTTCGACTTTGCCATTAGGGCAAGGTGAATCTATGAGCCCCACTGCCTGGACATCTTATGAAACATTTAATTTTTAAAACTTCGATTTTCATATCCATTCCCTTTCTCCCCTGTCACCCACTCCCTCTGAGAAGAGAAGCAATTCAGTATGTGTTGTACATGTATATCTATGCAAAACATTACCATAGTAGATATATTGTAAAAGACTGCTTATATTTCCCTCCCACCTGTCTCACCTCCCACCTGGTCCATTCCCTACTTTGATCCCATCCCTCTTTGATAGTAGGTACTTCTAACCTCCCCTCTCCCCAGAATGCCCTCCCCTCCATCATCTCCCCTCTCATCCCCCTTTCCCCTACTCAGGAGAGTGAGTGAGGGTAAGAAATTCCATTTAGTATGTATGTGATTCTCTCCTTGAGCCAACTTCAATGAGAATATGCTTTTGCCTTTTTGCCTTCCTGTTCTTCCCCTCCCCTGAAACTACTTCCCGTTGCCTCTTCTACATGATATAAAAAAAAAAAACTAAATCTTTTTAAGAGGTATATAACTTACCCTTAAACATTTTCAGTGGGATAACTTTTTTTTGCTTGTGAAAGACCTATGCTTTTATAAAACACAATTATAAATGAATATGATACTATTAGAAGGGAAGGGAAAGGACCTGAAAAGAAGGGAAGGGAAGAAAGAAGGGTAAGGGGGGAAGGAAAAAGGAAGGGAAGGGAAGAGAAGAGGAAAAGGAAGGGAAGTGGGAAGGGAAAGGAAATAGAGATCTAAGTATAAGGGAAGAGAAGTAGAAAGGCAAGTGGGGAGGGAAGTGCGAAGGGAAAGGAAGGGAAGGAATTAACTTAAATATATGCTATCAGTCACACGAATTCCTGATATCTATAAAAGAATTTCTAAGTAAAGTGAAGCATATCCTGTGAGAGCATTTAGAAAAAAATTCAAAGTATTCTAGTGATAAAAAATAGATGATTCATTTTTATTATTTACTTCAGATTTTCTCATGCCACTCTTCTCTTATATACCTTTCCATCTTACTAAAAAAAGACATATATTCATTGAAGAGATATAGCAAAGAATAGAAATAGTGGAAATTAAACCTGAAAAATTAAGTTAAAGTTAGAGCTGGAGAAAACATTCAAATATAATCTCAAAGAAAAAATCATAATTCAGAAGAAACAAAAACGAATAAAAGAAAACCATTTTAAGAGAATTAATTCAAATTTATTTTATCTATCATGCCTTAGATGAGATAGATACACAATGTGTCCAGTACAAAATTGTACTCTTATTGAGTTTATAGTCTATATGGGGGAGGGGGCAAAACACATCCATAAATAATTAGAATACAGGATAAATGAATTGGTGTGTTTCAGACAAATTACTATGTGAGATATCATCTGTGGCTGGAGATGTTAACAACAGAGAATAATGGGATCACAGAGAAAGTGGCATTTATTTTGAAGCAGTTTGGGAAAGGCTCAGTTTAACATACAAACATAATCAGATGGAGACTGGAAGAGATAATGGAATAATATTGTAATGTCTAGGACAGCATCATCTGTGAGTATAAATATTATATAACTTTTTTTCTGAAAAAATGCTTGAATTTTCCTAATAGAGCTGTCCTATAGAGTAACTTTGGAGCTTTAGAGAGAATTACAGACAAGAGACAACATTTTGGGTGATAAAAATACAGGTGAGAGTTGAAACCATATAAATGATTAAGATTGCTAAGAAAAAGAATACAGAAAAGAACTAAGACTGAACCTTGAGAAGCAATCATCATGAGAAAAAAGTAGAGATAGAGCAATGAAGGAAATAGAAAATGAGTAGTTAAAAAAGGAGGAGAAGAGCAATAAAGGAAGGCTAACTTAGAAGGAAAGTCAGGAGAATATTTGAAAGGAGAGAAGGAGTAAAAGTTTGAAATATTACATCAATGTCATGAGTCTAGGAATTAAATGAAATTAAAAGATGTGGCCATTTAAACATTATTAGAGACCTGTAAAAGAATCAGTTAAGTAGAAGGGCTGAAACTGAAGCAAGATTGCAGTGGTAAAGAGGAAGTGGCTATTAGGGAAATAGCGATCCAAGTGCAAATATTTGTTTTCTTTCTTCCAATGATATAAAAATAACTCAACTTTGTTATGTTCTTTATTATTTATTTTCCTTGTTTAATTTGTCATGCTTCTTGTATTTGAATGTCAAATTTTATATCCAACTCTATTTTTTCTCATCAATGATGCATGAAAATCCTCTATTTCATTGAATGACCATATTTTCCCCTGAAACATTATATTCAGTTTTGCTAGGTTGGTGATTCATGCTTTTAATCCTAGCTCCTTTGTCCTCTGGAAGATCATATTCCAAGCCCTTTGATCCCTTAATGTAGAAGCTGATAGGTCTTGTTTTATCCTGATTTTGTTTCCACACTATTCAAGTTATTTCTTCTTGGCTGCTTGTAAATTTTCTCCTTGACCTAGGAACTCTGGCACCTGGCTATAATCTTCCTAGGAGTTTTTTTGGGGGGGGATCTTTTTCAAGAGGTGATAGGTGAATTATTTCAACCTCTATTTTGCCCCCTGGTTCTAAAATATAAGGGCAATTTTCCTTGTGAATTTCTTGAAGGATGATATCTAGGTTCTTTTTTTTGATCATGGCTTTCAGGTAGTCCAATATTTTTTAAATGATCTCTTTTGATCTATTTTATGGGTCAGTAGTTTTTCCAATGAGGTATTTCACATTGCCTTTTATTTTTTTCATGTTTTTGAGTCTGTTTAATAGTATCTTGATTTCTCATAGTCATTAGTTTCCATTTGCTCCAATCTAATTCTGAAGGAATTATTATCTTCAGTGAGCTTTTTAAATTCTTTTTCGATCCGGTAAATTTGGCTTTTTAAGGCAATTTTCTCCTCATCGGTTTTTTGGGCCTCTTTTTTCCATTTCAGTTAGTCTATTTTGAAGGTGTTATTTTCTTCAGTCAGTTTCTCAACTCTCTTTTTATGATTTTCTTGCATCATTCTTATTTCCCTTCCCAATTTTTCCTCCACTTCTCTTACCTGATTTTTAGAATCATTCTTGAGATCCTCCATGGCCTATAACCAGTTCATATTTTTCTTGGTAGCTTTTGGTGGAGGAGTTCTGACTTCATTGTATTCCTCCTTTTCCCTGCACTCATCCTTTTTGTCCCCAGAAAAAGAATCTGAGATTTGATTGCTGTGCTTGCTTTGCTTCTTTTGCTTGCTTATCTTGCCACTCAATTACTTGACTTTTGAGCACTTTGCCACAGTAGAACTCTACTTCCAGAGAGGAGTGATTTGTCCCATATTGCTGGGTTTTTTCAAGCTGCTGGAGCTATTCGTTGGGCACCTTCTTTGCCTCCCCCACTAGCTCTGGCTCACTGGTCACAACCTCCAGAACCACCACCCAAGGGCAAGATCCAGATACAAGCAGTTTAAAGCAAGAGTGATTACCCTCTGAATGGTTGCTTGGTACCCTTATAATCTGCAGGACAGGAGCTCTTAAGGAGCCACATGGAAGTGGCTGCACAGCAGCAGCAATTTCTGTCACTTCTTGCCCTGGGGGCATGGGCCAGACCACACTGTCCTACCCGGTTCCAACAGAGTTTCCCACTGATCTTTTACTTTTTCTTTGGCATTTATGGGTTGATAATTCTGGAAACCACCACAGTTGCTGGTGATCCACTCTCCCAAAGTCCACTGCAGCAGGTGCTGATTGGGGGTGCCCTGGGGCTAAAACTACTGGCTCAAGCTGGGCTGGGCTCTGCTCCCAGTGAGCTGCAATGGACCCTTCCTGTAGGCCTGCTGGGCTGCCTTCAGTGGGAGATTTGTTTCTGTCACTTTGTGGGGTCTGTAGCTCTAAGGTTTGTTTAGAGTTATATTTTATAGTATTAAAGGTAGTTATGGGGAGATCTGACGTTTTTCTGCTTCTATGCTGCCATCTTGACTCTACCCCCTAAATAGATTTTTTATTAAAAATAATAAAAATCACATGATTATATTAATGAATGATGAAAAAGTTTCTGACAAAAATTCATTTTTAATAAGAAACACTAAAAAGTATGGGAATAAATTTAATACAATACGGAGTATCCTTCTAAAAGAAAGAGTTAATATATGAAAGCATTAAATGTTAGAAGCCGGGGGCGGAGCCAAGATGGCGGAGTAGAAACAGCTCATCCAAGTGTCTCTGCCCCCAGATTCCCCACAAACTATGTAAAAAAAGGAATCTGAACAACTTCTGGAGCCCCAGCACCCACAGAATGACACAGAGAAGCTAACCTCCCGCTGAGGACAGCCCAGCAGCCCTGCAGGAAGGACCAGCGCAGTGGTCTGGGACCTGGCAGTGTGCAGCGCGTAGAGCGCAGGAGCCAAGCCGAGCCGAGCCCAGGTCCGCATGAGCCGAGGTTTTAGCCCCAGGGCGGCAGGGCAAGCAGCCAGCTGGAGGAACCCCAGAACACCAGGAGCTGTGGCGACTCCAGAATTATCAACATAGACTTGCCTGGGACAAAGTAAGAGGTTAGTGTCCTATGGGTTTTGGGACTGGTATTAGGGAATGCGTTGGCTCCCTCCCCTGGGGGCTAGAAGCCCCTGAGGACAAATGCCATTTTGTAGTTTTCAGAGGCAGCTCCCACTCCCAGCCTGCAAATTTGTAGGGAGATCCAGCGATCAGTCTTGGGGGGTAATCGCTCTTGCTTTAACCTCCCTGGATCTGGATTGTGATCTAGGGTGGAAGTTGTGGGTGGGTTTACAGCTTGCCAGAAACGGAAGTTGCCCCCCACACGTTCGGGACGAAAATTCCTCTAGCTGGCCTTAAAGCCATAGTGTGGCAACAAGCCCAAAAGTCAAGTAATTAAGTGGCAACATGCCAAGGCAAAGGAAACAGAAAAATGCAACCCTAGACTCCTATTTTGGGGGCATAGAGCGGGAAAAGGACTGTGAGGTCAGAAGTCCTGCTCCAAAAGCCCCAGGGGAAAACATGAGCCGGTTGCAGGCCATAGAGGACCTTAAGAAGGACTTTAAAAATCAAATAAGAGAAGTGGAGGAAAAATTGGAAAGAGAAATGAGAAGGATGCAGGAAAAGTATGAAATGAGGGTCAACAGCCTGACTGAGGAAAACAACACCTTAAAAAATAGACTAACTCAAATGGCAAAGGAGGCCCAAAAGGGCAATGAGGAGAAGAAA